>JAECUM010004164.1:0-85306 GCA_016617855.1 Megalonaias nervosa | reverse complement strand
ATATACACACACACACACACACACACACACACACACACACAACTGTTCTCAATAAATGCCCTCAGAAGGCAAATATGTAATAAATCAAATAGACATGAAGTATTCCGCAGAAAATCTTCCATGGTAAGATGATTAAGCCGACGACTGTGGGTGAATCTCTCTTTCTGAGTCGAATAAGCTTCATGTGGTGCTCAGTCAACTTTGGAGTATATTCTGCTTACAGTGACAAATCATCAAAAATGTGATTTTTGAACCAAGGAAAATGGAACAATTTCCTAGAAGAAAGGAAGAAAGAAGACATTTCATGAATACACAAATGCCTTTCCCTTGCAAATGTTGTACAGCCGGTAATGGCTCTATCGCCTGATTAGAGCCAAGTACATCCGTTCTTATCGACCACAACAAAATCAAGACAGATCTTAATACCAATTCAAAATGAAGAAACAACCCTAACGAAATCTGAATAAAATGTTGTGTGGCCATTTTCGGCCAGTTGTTTTGTCAGTATTTAAATTAAAGTATATGACATTCTGTTTAAAAACAAATACATGTACCCCTCCCCTTTATATTTATAAAAGTACCTCTACCCTTTTATATTTAATAAAGTATCAGTCAAATGAATTTGTTATATGGGGAATATGCAAGCTGCCTCGAAGAGAACATGTATACAGGAAATTTCAAGTTCATGTAGGTATGAAATAAGGGAAATATGGCAGGGTCTTTATGTACAATCTATAGCACCACATACTTCTAACGTCTGCTTTTGTTATCTAAAGTTATAATTATGCCGATATTTCCGATATATTTGGGTAAGTATTTGATCGGGACATTTCTTCCTCATTTCGGATTTAGTTGATATATCGGTTTAGCTCCGTTCCGGACACATTTCCGAATGCCTTTGCCCATCAGGTTTTATTTTAGTAGTATGTTACGACTAGATCGTACCTTTTTATTTGAAAGAGCAGTTTTGACGTCTAAAATACATTTATGTAATTTTAGTAGACACCAATTTCGTACGATATCCCAAAATATATTTGTTATTCGGAAAGATTAGAATGCCATTGCAGAATTGTATTTAGAAATCGTTGTTTATTTGTATAAAGTTTGGTAAGGACATAACCAATATGCAATATTCAGCTACTTGGATACAATTTGGTATTTGCATTGCCCCAACCAATTATTCAGCTACTTGGATACAATTTGGTATTCCCATTGCCCCATGCAATTATTCAGCTACTTGGATACAATTTGGTATTCCCATTGCCCCATGCAATTATTCAGCTACTTGGATACAATTTGGTATTTGCATTGCCCCAACCAATTATTCAGCTACTTGGATACAATTTGGTATTCCCATTGCCCCATGCAATTATTCAGCTACTTGGATACAATTTGGTATTCCCATTGCCCCATGCAATTATTCAGCTACTTGGATACAATTTGGTATTTGCATTGCCCCAACCAATTATTCAGCTACTTGGATACAATTTGGTATTCCCATTGCCCCATGCAATTATTCAGCTACTTGGATACAATTTGGTATTCCCATTGCCCCATGCAATTATTCAGCTACTTGGATACAATATGGTATTCGCATTGTCCCATACAATTATTTAGTTCATTCGATACAATTTGGCATTCGCATTGTCCCATACAATTATTTAGTTCATTCGATACAATCTGGCATTCGCATTGCCCCATGCAATTATTCAGTTACTTGGAGTAGTATGGTAAAAGCAATGTTGCATTTTTTCACTGATCTGGTCTAGGTCAAAACATAAAACCAGGGCCGTAGAGAGCGATCACGGGCCCTGGGGTAAGAAACACCCGGGCCTCTCATAGTTCTTGTTCAAACAAAAGTTTTCTTTTATAAAATTAAAAATTGTTGTTCGGCCCGGGCCCCTTACGGGCCCGGGCCCCGAGGATATATCCCCGGTTGCCCCCCCCCCTTGTCGGCCCTGCCTACAACTCCCATTACTTTGTCCTCACATCACACAAAAAGACGCACGAACCCGCCACTTACACGTCTCTGAGATTGACATAATCTCCGTCCACGTGCCATATACAGACACAAATCCGTGCACAAGTACAGACACAAGTCTATGGACAGGTAAATATACGTCGACCTCGACGTCAACGTACACGATCATGATACGCGTCAACGCTCGCGTGGTGAACAAACCGTCACTAATTACGGGCATTGCATTGCACACCCGAGTGTAACTAACGTGAGTCTCATAAGTGAAGTTCAGATAAAGCGCCCTAATAAAACCGTTGCTAGGCTAGGCAGAGGAAAACGGCATATATATATATATATATATAAATCGAGAAACTAGCATGGTCCACAAATGCTAGTGTGCAAACTTTATCAACTGACTGGAGGAGGTCTGTTTCTCAGCGTGGTCCGTGGGACTTTCAAAGTGTCATCAATCGGCCTTGGAAGATCCTTGTCTATTTACGTTGGTATCTCCTGAATTTACCCTATGATACCATCTTAACTTAAATATCATCGTTTGTTTATTACTTGGTTTGATCGTTGCGTCATGAATTAATTTAACTGCTAACATTATTTGTGGGATCATCCGACCATTAATTGGCAAAACCCGTTTGACCAGCGCCGCTCTAATTAATACACTTTTGATGTAATTTGCCAATTTATTAAATTTAATACCATTCAAATGCTGACTTGAAATAACTTTGCCTTCACTGTTTGTATTGGATTGCTCATATATATATATATATATATATATATATATATATATATATATATATATATATATATATATATATATATTCTTTTTAATGGATTTAATATTTACTTTAAATTCAATATTTTCAAATGTTTAAAAGATTAGAAGGAAAATAAGTTGGTTTACTGGTTTGAGATTTTACTCAAGACAACAATTTAGCGATAACAGTAGATAATAATTTAATGATAACAGCGAAATACTTTATATAATAGTTTTACTCGTCAATAACTCTTTATACAAGTTTATTTGTAAATATAATGCGAAGAAAGCGCTATTTGCATGAGAAATCGATAAATACATTCGGTCAATTGATGTGTTAATACTGATACGATTTATTTAAAGTTAATTTGAATTTTTTATTGAAACATTGGAAAGTTATTTTTGTTTAAAAATCTAAATGCGAAAGTTCTTGTCTATTTTGTACTGATTTCATCTAGAAATTTGCTAGTAACTATCCGATGTAAATTTAAAAGCTGACAATCAACCTTTTACTGTGTTTGCGAAACAGAAATAACTCATAAAATAAATCAGGTTCCATTGCTTTTCTTATCAGCCTGGCTGAATCGGCTGAATCAGCCTGAACTTTGGACCAAATCATGGGTCCGAATTAGCCAGCCAGAGCAACGATTAATAGACAATTCGGCCCAACTTGGACCGAAAAAAGAGCCGTTCGGCTCGCCTTGAACGACAGTTCGGCCCATCTTAACAAGGCAATGGTGACAAAAGTTTTAAGAAGTTTCTTTTTTTTTAAATTTTGTTTAAAAGGTAGACGATTAGATGACTCACATAGGTTAAAGTTTGTTATGCAGCATAATTTGGTCCATATCGACGTGTAGTGTCTTTGGAAAGACCATACAGACAAACAGTGACATGAACACATGGCACCATCGATTAATTACAAAGCGCGGAAAAGTAACCTTCAGTTCTACTTGATGCTGATGACACTTTACAAAGAGGCACACAAGATACCATTACAAGTGAAGATGGCATCTGAAGGCAAACATAGAAGACACCAAAGTCAGCAGATCCGTTCCATGCAGGGACAACTTTTTAGGATTTAGAGGCAGTATACA
The DNA here is from genome assembly GCA_016617855.1 of Megalonaias nervosa. NCBI lineage: Eukaryota > Metazoa > Mollusca > Bivalvia > Unionida > Unionidae > Megalonaias > Megalonaias nervosa. Next base: position 81,483 of record JAECUM010004164.1, on the reverse strand, counting down.
TAATAATGCCATCACTATCAGTGTCAACAGTCTTCTAAAAATGTGGAAACATCTATGGACCAAAAGTTGAGAGAACAACCAGCTAATGCCACAGAAACACACACGGCCCTTTGATTCTACAGAACGTGTAGTTCTAACAGTCTCTGGATTCAATGGAATAGAAGAATCCCCCATAAGCGGGCTATTTGTTTTTGTTACAGATATGTATGCTTGTGTTATGTGACGAGTTTTCTCATAACTTTGTAGGATATGACTTTCGCCCCAATTCCTGTTATGAAATGTTTTGATTCATAGGTGTCTTTCACACATGGTTAGAGAGAGAGAGTGTGTGTGTGTGTGTGTGTGTGTGTGTTCACGCCCTACTGGATCTCGTCGTCATCATTGGTGAGGGCTGGGTGAGGTCCGGGATCGACTGTAACGTGAACCCACATGAAGTCTGAAGGAACGAACTTTACTGAAATTATTGATATAAGACATTACATTCTGGATACAGAAATACATCTTCATAAACTTTACATTTTAGAGATAAAAAAGTAAAATAAAATTAAAAATTAATCTTATTCTTTCAATCTTACCAACTTCATACAAATCTTAGAATATAATGTCAATAATTAAATATCGAATACATTAACGATAACCAAGTGCTTAAAATTCAATATTTCAGACGAATACAGCAAACATTTTGTGGAAAAGTATTTTACTGAATGTTTGACCTAAAATACCAAAATATTATGTTCTGTAACATTAAGAATATTTTATTTCTAATTAATTATTACTTAGCATGAAGTTGGTAGCGAGTTCATCTTTGCAATAGTCAATTCTATGATTACAATTTAACTTGTATACGATTCAACTTTTCAATACATGATATTACATATAAAATGTTCCAAACGCATCTATCCAGGATTGAACTGCTACCAAAACACACCACCCTAACGTCTTAAAACATTCAGATCCTTACATTGCTACCATACAGACAATCTTAAAATACAGATCGAAGTTTCTGACCTGTAGGAAAGGTGAATCCTCACGAAGTCTGACGGAACGAACTAGCCAGGCACAGCCGCATCTTGCTTATAGCGATTGGGAATATCAACAAAGGTTATCCCCCTTTGGTACTTTGTTCATCTTATAATCGCTGACTGAACTTTTTCAGTTTCCGTCTGACTTCGGAATTCGTAACCTTTCTAATATCAGTTCGCTGGGTTTGCATACACCATTACATAAAAATTTGCAGCAACAATGTTTTTTTCTCCCATAAAACACATGCATTTAACTGTTACCGTCAGCAGTAAGCAATTTGCTGCCCAAGCAATCCTAGCAATAATGTGACTGAATCTAAATTTGCTGAGTTAGCCGAATTGTCTTTGGGTTGAATTGTGTCGATACCCAGAGGAACATGTTGGAGTTAATTCCCTTGCGGAAAATCCGAGCGTCATTTTTGCAGGATCAACTTTCGTTTCTTAAGTGTCAGTTAGTGTTATTCATTCACAGTGAACTTAGGAGGATATTGTCACTGAACATTCGGTATCTTTGCAGCAATCCACATTCTTATTGTTTAGCAGTTTAGCAGTGTAGTGACTTTTAAATAAACTGGAAAAACTAGGTACGACTTGATAACAATCATTAAAGCTAATATATTGGTTAGGACAAAGTTTGGTCGGGAAACAAGGACAAATAAGGCGTAACTATTATTAAGTTCTGGTTAAGGTGCAGATATATTTTTGATATTTTGCACAAATCATTTTTTTGTTAGGGTCAATTTTACGTTAGTTGCTTCTCGTTGATGCTGAAATAGTAAACAGTAAGCTCTCTTGAAAGTGAAAGTGGAACTTGTTATTGAGTTGTATGACGTTGCAGGACATGGTTGAAGTTGAACCAATTAACTCAAGAAATAATGTCAGTACTGTATAGCTTTTATTTCTAGTAACATTTTGCTGATGTTCACAAATGTTCAATTTAGATTATTTGTATTGCATCCTACTCAATACCGAGAATTTACTTCCTTGTTATTCTCACAATATATGTCATATTTTTCATACTGAAACTTATGTTTCTTTTTCTGTAATATAAAACGGTAAGTTTAATTATAGAGGTTTATATTTTTTCATCAAATTTTTTTTTTCTAAATGACACTTTAGTATGAAGTTTCTGTTGTATGCATTACAAATACTATAGAAATTTCCTTTGTAATTGTATGTGACCATTTCATTCTTGGAAGTGGGTATAGAGGCTAGGTATTTTATTGTCATATGTTATCAAAAATATTTTAATTTCCTACTTAGAAACAAATAAGGATAGTAGTTCAGAGGTTACCAGACCCCCCTCCAATGATCAGTCCTTAGACACACAACAGTTTTCTATTCACATCTTAAAATAATTGTGAAAATGTTGTGCAGCTTTCTTTTTCTTCAAGCTTGATTAAAATTTTCAAAAGTATGTTTTATATAGATTCATATATTCATTTTTTCAGAGTGATTTGATGTTCCTTGAGTTAATGACTTAAACATCATAATGATGTCAGATCAAGTCAGAAATTACAATGACTTCCAATCATATCCCGCAAGGGACAGAGACTTACAAAATGGGGATACAGCAGTCTCTAACTGGGGTTCAGAGCTGGAAATTTTGGGAGATCAGGTAATTGTCCCATTGATTTTCTCACCAAAACCTTTTAATTGTAGTTTTTGCTGCTGTTGATGCTGTGATTATTCTGATATAGGCATCTATCTTGAGGTATTTATTAAAATTCAATTTGATTTCCCTAAAACAATTTCATTGAAAGTTATGAAACTTAATACTTGTATTCATCTCAAGGAGTAGTACTAATTGTATATAAATGTAGGTCATTGTTGCCTATATTTTAGTTGAACTAGTCCACTAAGGCAAGTTTCAGAGAAATTTCTAATTATTGATGCAAATCATGTAGTGTTTAAATGTTGATGGCTACCAGGCATTTTTATTTTATGCTTTATCTCTTTATAAGATTTATTTATAGTTGTAGCAAAGCTTATATTGTTCATTCATATATACACATGACAATTAAAAACATAGAAATACAAATTACACTGAATCACAAGCACTTTTTATTTTATTTTCAAAAGTTTTTTTTTTTTTTTCAAAGTACAAATGCATTGAAAAGATAATTAGTTTTTTGGTTATAGCTAGAAGAGCTGAGGAGGTCACAAAATGACCAGTATGGAATAGTTAACCAGGGTCTGGAGCAGCTGACCAGGAAAGTTGACCAGCTAATGTCAGAGATGCAACAAATAAAATCGATTCTCCAAAATGTTGTGCCCACCATTCAGGGGTCCCCAGCTGTGGTGAGCCAAGGCACTATGATCCCTTCAGTTCTACAGTCACAGAAAGTTGTCCAGAAACAATTATCAGAAGAAATTCCCTCTAATCAGCTATCAAGGGGAACTGTTCAAAGTAATCTATCAGAGGGATTATTTTCTACTCATCAGTCAGAGGGAGTTTCCACATATCATGGGACATCAGCAGGTCATTTGCAACAGTCGACAGAACAATTTTTACCACATGAAGATGAGCATTACAGAGGATATGTAGATCCTATATCTCCTCAACAGACTTCTGTAATGACTGATTTCCCTCCTGGCATAAATTTTGGTTTAAGGTTCCCAGATCATCGGAGAGATCTGTACCCTGACTCAACATCAGAACCCATTGATGTCTCACAGTTGAAGCCTGGGAGGCGCACAAGTCAGGAAGATGACAATCGGGTTTCATTTTTTTCAAAATTCACTCAGAGTGGGTTACTAATGCAACAGAACAACAAAACTGCAGCAAGTTCAACATACCAAAATGATCATGGCATGGATGACAATAGGCGAGACCCTGAGTCTCACTTGGGCAACCCACGACCAAAAAGAGTTGAATATGGAAAACTTGGCAATCGTCTTTATTTGCGAGGTGGAGACCCTCTTGTTCTACCCAATCAGAATCAAACTAATCACAGTGGGAAAAGTGAAGAATTAATACCCAGTACACATAAATCTACAAAACCTAAGGAGTCAAGCCTGCCAAACCAAAGGTATATGTGATAACCATGGATACTTGCTTGTAAGTATGTTCCAGCTGCAAAAAGCATGGACCCTGACCTGCCATCAGATAATATGTCAGCAGATCAGAGTCAGTGTTGTTTGTTTTACTAATTACTCTTAGCAAACTGCATAAATACAGACCCACGAGGTCATTATATGATGGCAGATCAGGGTCTGTGTTGTTTGTTGTACTAATTACTCCATGCAAACTGCATAGATACAGGTCTGACAGTTCATTATAAGACAACTGATCTTGGTCTATGCAGTTTGCAGTTGGATCTGATTTATCAGCAAGTATATACGGTACTCTGATTTTCCTACAGTGTGCCCAGAGGCCCACCTTGTAATAAGTGGTGAGTGCATGTCATTGGATAAAATCATGATAAAATCATGTCATTGGATAAAATCCCAAACATTCACAATCATCACTGTTTCCACCTGTCTTAGATTTTCATTATTTTATGATGATAAAGAATATTTCATAATGAATGAGAAATAAAAATCGGATAATATTTAAACTGGTGACATAACAATACATGCACAAAACCCTGAATAAATGCAAGTAAAAAGGTCTTGTTATTGGGGCTCCTATGCTTATGACTGGAATTCCCAAATTTTCTCAGGGAAGGAGTTTTCAGCTCCAACTGTCAAAATCATCTGGAGAATCCTGTTGTACAGTCGTTTCTTTGGACATGTTCAGGATACTGTCATTGCTTTTGAGTAAACAGTTGCCTATGTCATGTTAATGTATTTTTTTGTTGTTGAAAATGTGTATATGAATTTATTTGCTCATGGTAATTTTACAGTTTCTTGTTCAACACATTCCCCATGTTCTTAGCAGTGATGATGAAATATGATTTTTGAAGTCAACTTTAAATCACAGGAATGATAGACAGAAAGCTTTAAATTTGTGTATAATATGAAACTGATGTATGATTTTAAAGACTATTCACTGAATTTTGATATAGGTTACTGCATTTTTATGGGAAAATATGAATGAGTTTTTTTGGAAAACTACTGCATGGCCATTGGATTGCATGACCTTTGAGAGTTCAGTATTATTCCAAGAAAATGAGGTCATATTTTCCCATACAAATGCAATAACCTTTTTATTATATACTCATTCTGTTATTCTACTTAAGGTTTAGTTATAAAAATTTACACTACAAGAAACAAAGTAATTTAATTTATGCTGTACTAAAACATAAATACACAACCTTAGAGTCAGCAGTACACAGCAGCAATATTAATGCACATATAACACCACCCAGCGACCTTTAAACTTCGTTGCACACTCGATAGTAGTTTAAAATAAAAAAGAATTGTCATTTTGGTCTACTTAAAATTGAAATTTAGTCATATTGTGAATGAATGCGCTTAGCAACAACATTTCCAATTAGTCTGGAATGTATGGATTTTGATTTTATGTGGTGATCCAACTCAATTCTGCTTTTCTGATATGATCTACTGGATTAATGGGTCAATTCAGTGCAGATTTCAGTTGGAAATGCACTCAAAATTCCAGCACAGTTTCAGTATGTATCAGGTTTGGCAGGACATGTCATTTGGATTTGCAGAACTAACTAAGAAAGTACATTTTGAGGAAATTCAAGATGTGAAAATGTTAAGTATATTTATTACCATTCTTATTACTAGCTAAAGAGGACATATGTTTATGCCCTGTAACTTGCATCTCACTCTTGGAGGGACCCTAGCTATGACCTGTATGGTACTGTGTGTCTTCTATCGCTAGCCTTACATTGTATCAAAATAGTTACGTGGGGAAACTTGCAAAGCAGCTGTTATGTGATAGTCCATTTAGCTAGCAGAAATAATATTTTTTGTCATTTTCGCTTATTGGCTCTGAGACTCTTAGTTTCCTACCAAAACCATTATTAGCATTTTTTTTCTCAAATCTAGTATTTTGACAGACTTGTAAAATAGTATGTCTCTGATAGATATGCAGTAGACCTTGACCTCAATATTCTTTTCTTTACTATATTTTTTTAACTCTAGAGAGCACTTGTCATAGTCTGAACCATTCTATTTGCGAAAAGTTACAAATATTTTCCTAAATAACTGTTTCAATTATCAGAATTGTATTTCAAATTACTGCATCTCTCAAATTTGTTATTGATGTTTTTGCGAATATCACGTTCATTTGTGTGTTTGTTTGAAAGTTTCATTTCTGACTCAGTGAAATCATCCACATTATTAACTTTATCATCGGTACTTTCAAATGGATGAAACTGCTTGTTTAGTTCATTTATAAACAAATGTAATAAACTAAAACCTAAAGCGCCTACTGCATGAGTGTACATGGTTCATTTACATAGTACTGGTAGTTCCTACTACACTATCCTCTTTTCAGGAACATATCGTGCATGTATGTGCAATATCAAGGTGTTCAGTATCATAAAATATTGCATGATTCTGACAATGTCAAGTTAACAGAGACTAAAAGGAGCATATAATAAAGAATTATATAGACCAGAAAAAGTTTTTGAAGTCATGGTCAGCATGTTGTGTAATGACTGTACTCAGTGACTGTATCATATTTGGGCACACTTTCTTTCCTTTGAATTGGCAAGATTAATGTGATAATCTTGCTGCATAGTTATTGTACTCAGTGACCATATCATCATCAGTTGCTATTGTCATAGTGTGAAAAGCTTGCTTACATTAGTGATTGTACTCAGTGACCTTATCATCATGGCATAGTATGAAAAACTTGCTTGCATTAGTTATTGTTCTCAGTGACCATATCATAATTGGGCACACTTTCTTTCCTATGGATTGGCAAGATTATTGTCTGATGATCATGCTGCATGGATACTGTACTCATTGCTTATTTGTGTAGTAATTGTACCCAGTGACTATGTCATATCTGGACACATTTATTCTTTCCATTACATGGTTTGGTAGGGCAATAGTGTGAAAAGCTTATTTGTGTAGTAATTGTACCCAGTGAGTGAGTCATATTTATACATATTTATTCTTTCCATTACATGGTTTGGTAGGGCAATAGTGTGAAAAGCTTATTTGTGTAGTAATTGTACCCAGTGAGTGAGTCATATTTATACATATTTATTCTTTCCATTACATATTTTGGTAGAGTAATAGTGTGCTAAGCTTATTTGTGTTGTGTAGTAATTGTACCCAATGACTGTGTCATATGGATTGGTAGGGCAATAGTGATGTACAAGTTGTTCTTATATTTGTTTAATGAGTATGTAATATATAATCACCCCATTCGTTATTTACTTTAAGGTTACAAGTACACTGTGCACACATACACCTTTTTTTGAAAATACATCAGAGACAATGCATTGCCAGTGCACACCCACCCCCTCTCCCAGCATAAGAAGCTAGACTGGTACCCATTTATAGACTCATTATGACAATTGTTCTTTCTGATAGAAATGCATTAATAACTTGTACCTTTCCATTATATTTCAGTCAGCCTATGAAAAAAATAGAAGATGAAGTTGTTTCAGAGGAAGAAGAAGGTTAGGTTTGAAAACATTCAATAAAAATAAAATATAGGCGAATAAATTAAGGTCAGCCCTGGAAAGTGATTTATTTTCCATTTTCTATAGCATATTGAAAATAAATATGAATGAACAAACTAGTGAGATTATATTAAAAAAAGATGGAAATTAAGGAAAAACAAAAATCTAAATGGTTTTGTGTGCCAGAAAAGTCTTTTCTAATTTATATGGAAACATGATGTTACGATTATCAAAATGATATGGAAGGATCAGTTTGTCTGAGGACCATACAACCTGCAATCAAGAAGTATAATTTCTAATGCCATATGTAGTATGCAAGAGTGAATAGAACATTGTTTGCTTTTATTGGTGAGGCAGTGCATTAAGAAACATAAACAGAGATACTGTAACAGTATCATGTTATGCCATTTATATATATATATATATATATATATATATATATATATATATATATATATATATATATATAATGTTATAGACTAAGAAGGCAAAAAACTAAAAATTATATGCTTTGAACTATGTTCATTTGGGCAAATCAGGTATTTCAACTTGGCAAAAACACTCTTTTCATTAACTTGCACAAGATTAGTTAATTAACTTACAGAATATGTATATGGTTTCAGTAAAACAACAGTATGTAACTACATGTAGATATTTGGTTTAGGATTTTGTGTTTGTAATTGTTATTTGCTTGTATTGTCTGCCATTCAAAAGGGATCCATTGATTACAAAAGCTCAGATTATGCACTTTCCTCAAAATTGCCATAATCAAAATTATTCAGCAACATTTGTCTTACTTATAGTTAGTATATAGTTAGGATGTAGCTAGGATTTAATTAGTCATAAGTGCACATAATACTTGTAACTCATAATTAGTTCTGAAAATCAAAAGTGTTTCTTTCATTTGTTTAATACTTGGCAACCAGACCAGAAACTTATTCATATATGTTTTACATCATTACAGTTTACATTATTGTTAATCAAGTACTATTAATCCAGTTTTGAAACTGTCAGAGAACTATAAACTTTCCAAATTAATGTGGTATGCAACAACATTTGTGATTGATTTGATTGTTAAACTTCTTATAATTCTTTAGCTAAAGTAGCCAAGAGGAGCAGCTGCACATGCTCCAATGTGAGTGCCCATTTCTTCAACACACCAGTAAGGAAAGAGTAATTCTAGATTATGGGCATTCACTACATCAAGCCTGAAATGTGCTACCTTATGACGGTGTGTTGATTAAAACTGAACATTGACAAGTCTTGTTTTTTTAGGGTTCAACCTGAATCCATCCTACTCTGGCAGTATGGACTGTAGTTAGTTGATTGGATTATGAGTACCCAACATATGAGAATTAATGTGACTTTTTACTCATAACTTTCATTCAACATTCAGCTGCAAAATCACATGAAAGTAATATTTGGGTACCCTGTTGTTGGTACCCAGATCAAATGCTCATTGCTGGAAAAAATACAAAAGCTCCAGTCTAGTTTTTAACATTATCATATTTTAATAACAATTTTGAATGTGCAGCCTGGCTTTCAGATTGGGAAGAACGGTAGCCTGGCATTCATGTTGAAGTATCCTAGGTATGTTAGACCACTAAATTGCATACATTGTTTGCACCACAACCAGATATATGATATTTGCTTTTGTTCAAAGTATGCCCAGTGGTGACTATTATTAACTCTTATTGACTCGAACTAGCTGTTGCAATGATGTGCTGGCAGAGTAGGGTCGATGTTGTCTTTTCTTTATATGATTTGAGATAGTTGCTGTATACTCTCATATGTAGATAATTTTCTGATGGCATGTTAGGTTTGTAAATGAGTCCATGTCATGGATGGGTAAATATGTTAACTTTTATTCCACCAGTGATGATTTCATCAAACTGGGAGAAGTTTTGAGTTATCATACTAGACATAACACACATACTTGCATAATATGGATACCCTTTTTAGCAAACACTTGCATTCCTAAGAGTGATATATATACTTGTGTAAGTCAGATCTGACTGAAAACAACAACACAGACCCAGATTTGCCATCACATAATACATCAGCAGATTTTGGTCCATGCAATTTGTTGTGACTTATCAATAGAACAGACAATGTAGACCCAGATTTGCCATTGTATTATGCAACATTATGTCAGGGTCTATGCTGTTGGCAGTTGGATTCTACTTACAAGCAAATAAATCTAAGTACGTGATCCTAATATGTCTTGGGGAGCGAAGCAACTGCTCAAAGCTATCTTGAACAAAATTTTCTTGGCAACTACCACTATTCAGACTACTTGCATCTTTACCACATAACTCAGTGGGTCAGAAACTGTCACCACTCAAGCCTGTTGTTTCTTTACATCACTTTATGGGTCAGAAACTGTCACCACTCAAGCCTGTTGTTTCTTTACATCACTTTGTGGGTCAGAAACTGTCACCACTCAAGCCTGTTGTTTCTTTACATCACTTTGTGGGTCAGAAACTAGCACTATTCAAACTGTTGTCTCTTTTCCACATTACTTTATGGGTTAAATGAGACTCAAGAAAGGTCCTGTGACGTAAGTTTTACTGGATTTCACCATATTGGAAGAGTGAGTAAGCTGCTTAAGTGCAAAGCGTTCAATATAAAGGAAGGGAGTTAACTCTTCTATTATATACGTATACCAGGTTAGACATCATCAATGTACGATTATTTTGATGAAGTTTGACTAGATGAAATTTACCCAGATGATCATTTTCAAAGCACATGGTTTGGTTATTATGTTGAATACTGTATTCTAGTGCTGTCTTATGCGTAACTTTTTTTGGCATGGGGGACATAACATTTTTTAAAATGTGTGTTTCAAATTTGCAGTATCACTTGGAATAATTTGTGATTATGTTACATTGATTACTTTGAGGTTAAAAGCCTAGAAATAATGCTAAACACAGTTTGTATATGCAACATAAATGATGTAACAGCCTAAATTTCTTAACAAAAGAAACATAAATGTATTAGCTAGCAGTTAATCAAACTTTTATTAGCATTTAGTTTGAAAAGAAAAAGAAAAATGGGAATTTTGAAAAATAGATGTTATTAAAGGGTATACAGTGACTAAGTGAACCAAACCCAGAACAGAAAATTGCAGTGAATCTCTTTCCCAGGACATTTAATACATGCTAGTATTTTCAAAGTAAAATTTGGTGTTTTTGGTAAATGCTAGTATAAATACAGTTTTATTACAAAGAAAGTATTATGGTCCAAAACTAACTGAATATGTATTTTCACATGCATAATACAGTAGATAGATAGACAGATAGATAGATAGATAGATAGATAGATAGATAGATAGATAGATAGATAGATAGATAGATAAAGTTATACATATATAGAAACAATCTGTTTGATTTTCCTGAGATAACTGTATATTTGTCAATTTTATTTCACAGTTTCAGATGAAGATGAAGATGAAGAAGATCAAGTAGATGAGAGTGAAATACAAAATTTAGTAAAGGAAGAGGCACTTAAAGGTTTTGATACATTTTATCTTTTAAATACTTTATGCATTAATTAAAAACTCTCAAATATTGGGAATACCAACAGATTTATACAGTAAATTTAATCACAGAACTGTCATGTTCTTTAAAATACAAATAAACCTGGATGGGTCTGAAGAGGGTTACTGTATGTAAGTTGAAATTGTTTACAGTAATAGCAAATGTTGCTCATTTTTTAATATTAAAGAACATTATTTCTAGGACATGCACATATAGATTAATAAGACTGCTTATACATTTCCCTTGTTACAATTTGTTTGAATTTTATTTAAACCAACATGTCTAAATTGAAACACAGTCTGCGATATTTAAATTGTTTAAGTGAGAAAGTGCATGTTGTAATTGATTTAGATCCAGTTGCTACTATAAATAAATACATTTGTATAAATTTGCCTCTTTGATGGTACCATCTATACTCACTTATAAGTCTATCAAACTGCAAACAACAAAGATCCTGATCAGCTGTAACATAATGCACCTGCAGATCAGGATCTCTTTGTATCCCACTCATAATATAAATGTGAGAATATTATAAAAAAGAAGACTGCTGTGTAAGAATAGCATAAGAGTATATTGGTCCATCCAAGAACTACATGTGCTTCCTTATTTTCTGTATATAGCAGCTGTGTATGACACATTTCCCAGAAAACAGACAAGTTTCTTCAATTTGAAAACTTCTTTCACAGCTTCATTATATTTTGATTTTATATTTAGTTAATGGGCCAGTCTATACTTTATAAAAAAATGGCACCAGATGTGAAGTGAGACAGAAATTGTAGATGTAACTGATGAATGTTGTATGACTGAAAAATGTTAGAAGAGAGGATTCTTTTTAAACTCCAAAATATTTGTACCAGAAAAAGGGCAAATCAGTAGTACTTAAAAAATTTAAAAAGAAGAATATGAGAGTGATGAAATAGAGTACTCAGACTGAGCACAACAACATGCTCATTGCAGAATTTGTGGACATGACTTTATGATCATTCAGTGAAAGTTAGACATGTAGACTAGTTAAAGTGAGTGTTGTATATAAATAATTTGTCATTGTATTTTGTGCTTGCATTCTGGTACTAATTCACATAGATTTTGCCCATTTGTGACAAGAATTGTAATCAGATGCAGATTCAGGTTGGTAGCAAAACATAAATGTACATTTTTCATTCATGTTTCTGTAACCAAGTTAATACTGTAGCCTGTTATCAGTATGAATGTAACAAAGTTAATACTGTAGCTATGTATCAGTAAGAATGTAACAAAGTTAATACTGCAGCCTTTTATCAGTATGAACGTATCTTTGAAAATATTCATGATATATGATAAATTTAACCTTTTGTTTAAACGCATTTTTTTTAAACTTGTGGACTCTAGTGTGACTATTTTAATAAAATATATTCATTATTAACAGCCAAAACCTGCACTGACACCAAGTCTCAGGGTCTTGATACAGTTCTGTGTATTGACTGCTCTCACAGTATGAAGGGAAATGTCTTCTCCCAGCTTACCCAGGGGATAATAGAATTCACTGATGGTATGTATAAGGCAGGTCATAGAAAAATATTAATGTTACAGTTTTCCTGAACAACCTAATTGCTTTATGAGCCTGAAGACAGTTATTCTCAAACAAACATTTGAGCACAAATTTGAACCCCAGTATCAAAGTTCCAAACTTTTGACAGTCCTTAACTTTCATAAGAATAAATATAGTAGATTGAAATAAATTTAAGGAGTTTCCTATGTTTGATATTTATTTTATACTTCATTTTAATGATGATTATGTATTTTGAATATTGTTATGTTATATTTAGTGGTTTTTAGTTTGAGTTTGAAGTTGTTGCTCAAACTTTGAGAATATGGCTCCAGCTTATTCAAGTTTTGCTGCAGATAGTAGTATTTGATGCCATATTGGATAGCAGTCCATTACAGGTTAACCTATCCAACGAATACTCATACCCATTTACAGCTGGGTTAACTCAATCAGGTTGGATCAAGAACTGTGCTTAAAGGCAAAATACAGTATTTTTGCAATGATAAGAACATGGGGCAAATCTAATAAAGTTTACAAAGCATTGGGAGTGGTTTTATGATCAGACAAAATTATATGAATAAATGCTTGCTGAAGTTTTGTTAAAGTGTGAGTGGTGGGAGTTGTCATGAGCTTATTATTTAGTAAATATGATTGTAATGACCATGACTCCATTACAACTTTCCATTTGTCAGTCTACACTGTCAGCCATTCTGCAATATCACTGCCTTTTTTGAACATGAAGAATGTTCTCAGGGGTCTGTTTAATTATGTTTATTTCAGCAAAGATGGTAGTCATTAATTTCTGTAAGATTTATTCAAGTTTGGGGGTGCATATTTTCTTGGTAGCTAAGTAAATCACAGACATCGATTAACCAGTTATCCAGATTTTTAATTGATTAACCAATCATCCAGATTTTTTATTGATTAGTATCCTATGATATCTTCAGGAAATAAAATCCTTATTTCATTATTATTTATTGAAACAATCTTTTATCAAGACAAACTCAGTGTTTCTTAGTAAGTCCAGATAATGCAAGTTTTGGTCTACCTATAGAAACGAGAGCTACAGTGTCACTGATATTTGTGTGTCGGACCAGAAGGGTGCAGGTTTGAATCTTATCATTGGAACAGACCAGGTAGTCTATTCTGGTGTGTCCCTGGGCAAGACACTTTCCACCAAGAACATCAGCATGAAATGACTTTCATGTGTCCTGTGTGATAAAATAAAAACCCCAAAGCATATAGAAACTACAGTGATATATATTTTACAATGCACACACAAAAATTCACATGTAGAAATCACAGTGTTATAGAAACATGTAGTGTTATATATTAAACATCACACACACATAGAAACCACAGTGATATATACTTTACAATCCATACACAAAAGCTCATGTATAGAAATCAGTGTTATAGAAACATGTAGTGTTATATATTATACATCACACACACATAGAAACCACAGTGATATATACTTGACAGTGTTTAATACAAACATATAGAAATCACGGTGTTATCTACAAACGTATAGAAACCACAGTACTTAATACAAACATATAGAAACCACAGTTTTATATACAAACATATATAAACCACAGTGTTATATACAAACATATAGAAACCACAGTGTTTTGTATACAAACATAGAAAAATCAGTGATATATACTTTGCAGTAATAGAAATCTATAAAATATTGAATTTTTTCAGGTCTTGAGAAGGCGGCCATAGAACATGGTTTAGAGGAGAATCTGGCTCTTGTCTGTTTTGGCAAGAAAAACTCTATTCTACAACATCTGACTAATGACTTTGGGAAAGTTTTGGATGTTATAGGTATGGTAGTGATGCTTTTCTTAAATCTCTTGCACTGATCAAGATCATCCATCTTTAATTTCCAGTTATTTCATTTGGTGTTTTGCTTTATATCTGCTATTTTTAATGGTCATAATATTTAGAGAGGTTATAATCTTTAAGGTGGTAAATTTTGATTGATTTATTTGTGTCATCACACTCAGTGATCACTGAATCATTTGAATTTCTCCACTGCTAAAAATGGTCCACTATATAGTGTGTTCACTCGCTATGTAGTATGTACATATACGATAAATTGTCTGACTATACTGTATGTACATATACAATAAAAAGTCTTGCTATATAGTTTGTACATGTACAATAAAATGTCATGATTTACAATATGTACATGTACAATAAAAGTCTGTTATACAGTATGTACATGTACAATAAGGCGTCCCACTTTATAGTATATACATGTACAATAAAATGTCCTGTTATATAGTATGTACATGTACAATAGAATGTCCTGCTACACAGTATGTACGTGTATCGTAAAATGTCCTGTTATACAGTACATATACATGTACAATAAAATGTCCCATTATACAGTATGTACATGTACAAGAAAATGTCCCACTATACATTATGTGCATGTACAATATATTGTCTTGCTGTATAGAATGTACATGTACAGTAAAATGTCCTGTTATGTCATATGTACAATGAAATGTAAAGCTGTACAGTATGTAAATGTACATTAAACTGTCATGCTCTGTGGCATGTATAAATACAATAAAGTGTCCCACAATACAGTATGTACATGTGCAATACAATGTCCTGCTATATGGTATGTACAGTTAAATGTCCCACTCTACAATGTGGACATATACAATATGTTCAGCTATACAGTATTTACATGTACAGTAAAATGTTCTACTCTATGGTACGTGCATGTACAATAAAATGTTCTGCTGTACAGTAAGTACATGTACAGTAAAATGTCATGCTATAGTGTGTACATGTACAATAAAATGTCCCACTATACAGTGTTTACATGTACAAGAAAAATGTCACACTATACAGTATGCATGTATACAGTTAAAATGTCCCACTATACAGTATGTACAAATAAAATACAATATCCTGCTGTATGGTATGCACATGTACACTAAAAATGTGCCTACAGCAGTCTCTATTGGGACCCAGAGTTTTGACTGTTCTATAGAATAGCAAGAGTATAAAAGTTTGATTACAAGGAGAAAAGTCATATAGGAACCAGTTTGCTAAGGTTGACAAAATGTTACAGAGAGGCTGACTGAGGGAAGTATCAGTGTATATATCAACATACCTGTTAATTTTTAGGCAGTGCACATGATATGTCTTACTCTAATTTCTTCTGTACTGAATTCCCATTTCTAATAATTCTTTGTACCCAACAGAAATTAATTTGCAGATGTTAGTGTTCACTTTTTACTTAATTGTGTTATTATTAATTTCTTTGTTGTTACCGAGAACCAATCCCTAGTTGGCTATAAATATACCTAAACTTCAGACTGCATGGTCATGATCTTAAAGGTGGGATCAAATATGCATGGTCATGATCTTAAAGATAGGATCAAATATGCA
The DNA here is from genome assembly GCA_016617855.1 of Megalonaias nervosa. NCBI lineage: Eukaryota > Metazoa > Mollusca > Bivalvia > Unionida > Unionidae > Megalonaias > Megalonaias nervosa. The sequence goes on along the minus strand of JAECUM010004164.1, from coordinate 65,423 downwards.
TGGTCATGATCTTAAAAGTAGGATCAAATCTGTATGGTCAAGAACTTAAAGGTAGGTTAAAATATCTCTTAAGTATGCATGGTTCATTCTTAATATTTTTTTAATTTATTGCTTATTTAATTAAATGTATGTTTTATGTAAAAAAATTCTGTTCATTTCCTTTAATCAGTTGGATATTACATAGATATACATATACATAAATACCACACATACACACATGAATATACATATAAATTTTATTGTAATTTTTGTTATCTGTCTCAAAGCATGTTTAAGATGTCAGATGCTTCAGATGTGTTTACTTGAACTTACAAATATGAATTTTGGTTGTGAAATGCATATTGCTAGCACCACATTTTGTTGTTTCCAGAGAACATAATTCCTGATGGACCATCCCCCTTAAGACTTGGCCTTATGTTAGCCTCAACTGAGATCACAGTAAGAGGTGAATATACTCATTTCTTTATATTGTAAAACCTGAGTTAGTAAAGAATGACATATTTAGGACACTTGTTCTTAAAGGACCTTGGGGAGGGGATCAATTGAGAACATGACTTTGTTTTATACATTATATCTGATACACCAAATCCTAACATATGTTTAACTTTTGCACATTTTTCAGCAATGCTTTTTTTTTTAATAATCTTATATTAATGTGCCATTGACTAAGTTTGTTAAGGACGGCTCTTGCTAATATGTTAAAAAGCTCCATCTTAATACACTGTTGGGTTTCATTGCTGATCAGATTTGATTGTTGCACACTTTTCACATTTTTACAGAAAAACTAAGTCAGCTTGGTAAACCATGACTTAAAAGTGGTAATTGTAATGAAAACAAACACATGCTGCAAAAAGGAATACACATTGTATGGATGACAGTCAAAAGTACAGGACATGAATTTTAACACACAACATCTTAAAGTAACTGTATTTTAGGAGCTTTGTTTTGGAAATTGCAGGTGGGAATTTGAAGATGTCACACCTTACAACAAAGCCCCGTATTATTCTGATATCGGATGGCATTGCTACAGATGAGAAAATTCTCACTGGCCCAGACTCTAATGAGACAAATAAAAAGGTAATCTACATATGTTTTAAGGCAGCATTTCTTGCAAAACCCCATTCATTGGATTCAAAACTCAGGTACTGACAGATATAATACCTATTTAATTTTGTGGGTTGCTGCTGCTAGATTATATTGCTAAGCAGTTGAAGGGAAATAATTGCTTTAGTCATATCAACTAAAATTTGTCAATAAATAATGGTTATGTCACATTTATGTATTGCAAATTAACAGATTGCCATTTTAGTGTCAACCAGTCAGTTTGACTCTTTTTGTTTTTGCCAAGGAATTATAATCAGTCCTTAACTTGATGCAGACAAAAATTGACTTTTATAATAATAGTTGAACTATATTGTTTTTTTCAAACTGCAACGAAACAATAGTATATATAACTTATCATACAGCTTGCAGTTTTAGATTTGAATTTAGTGACTATACAGTGATGACATAATTATATGTACCCGACATCGTAGATATTTTTTTGCATTCTAGTTTAGCTTTAGCAGTAATTTGTGATTTAAACGGCTTTTTAGAGATTACTCAGTGCATTAAAATTATTAGAGACTGGTTGTAAGGGTTCTGTTCATTAAAGTTGTAAAAACTGTACATCTGTGAAATGCCTTGACTTTAACCAGCCCTGAAATAAACTCCACCAAAAGCTTCAAGTGAAATTATGCCTAGAACCAAATCCATTTTAAGCCATTCTTGTGGATAATTAGTAAACACCTCATCTTGTAAAAATTGTGCAGTCTAACCCTCATAGGCTCTTCTGGCAGACAACATCCAGTTTATACTGGCACTCTCATGGATCAGTCTTACCCACATGATTTTGTTAGGGACTTTGTGTGGACAATGTCCAGTTTGTACTGGTATTCTCATAGATCAGTCTAAACTGCATAGTGCTGCTAGGTACTTCCTGTGGATGACATCCAGTTTATATGGGCACTCTTGTTGTTCAAACTAATCAGCATAGTACCTATTGACACTTCTAGTGTACAATTTCTAACTTGGGGCCTTAGTTTCCAAGTGATGTCGATGTGATCGAGCCTTTGCCACCCAAATGGAGCCTCTTCTTAATGACACCTTAGAAGTAATGGGATCTAACTCACATCATGCTGCAAGTGTAGTGAGCCATAAATAATCCTTGACATTCGTCTCTAGCTAACTTACAGGTAGCACAGGAGATGACACATTGGCTTCACTACCTTGATCCAGATGACAAAAGCTGGCTATTAAGCTCCCTTATCAATATTAGATCTTATTATGATCTGTGAACACTCTCAGCCTTACAGGTTTGAACTGAAGGAGTTTTCCACACACTCCCATCTGTTTTCCACATTCCTCTACAATACCCCCCTGGTCTACAGTTCCAACAGCAAGTGATCATTGACCATTGAAGAATCTACTTTCAATTGCTTCCATGGTCTGGCAGTCTTGTTAATGATATTTTGAGCTGCTCACATGCATGTCCAGAGACTGATGCTTTTTCTTGCAGATTCCTTCCCTCAATTTGTTGTTGGTGGTTCAACAAGCCACAGACACATTTTCCATTTGGATACCCATAGTTGATTTGTAACATCATGACCATGGGATCAACATTGGATCTAGTATCTATGATGATCTTTCAATATGTGTAATGCATCTTACTTTCTCCCACCCTGAACCTCACCAAAGATGCTTGTGAACCTGTTTAAACAATGGCCCACTTCTTAAATATAGAAGCCCAACATATTATGGCCCAAGCCATAATAGCAACTATGAACTTACCACTGGTGGAATGAGATGCAGTGCTGTCTACCTCCACCTTTCTTGAAGATCATCATAAACCAAGCTACACTCGCAACTTTATTCATCTAATCTCCTCTTTAATGATTAGGTTGATGGAATTCATAAACAAGCCAGCAAGGTTGCCTTCTTTCCATCCCTTAAAGTCTCAGATACAGCAGAGAGATTTGCAAGGTAATCGACACAAGATTTTGCAGGGACATCCACAGAGCACAGGCCACTTAGAAGCAGTCCTAATGAATTTACAACTGTTAAAAACCACAAGTCCTCCTGAACTAAGTGGAAAAGAGCCAAAGGGAGGGTGTTTGTTTTCTCTAGCATTTCTCTTCATGAGAAACCTCCAAATTTTAAATCAAATACTTTCATGTCCCCTTTTCACAGATCTCAGCAGGGCAAAGACTCAAATCTTTTGCTGCTGAATGGGAAACATCTTCTATGGTGACACATGGGCCCGACAAATGATTTCCAGTTGACTTGGTATCATGTTTAGCATCCCTGCTCCTTTTCCCAGAGTTCCTTTATCTATAAACACCGCACTCTGCACATGCAGCACATTCAATCAACTCTTTTATTCTCTTGGGTTCATCATGAAATGCAACAAATGGGTTTTATGTGCCGTCTTGCAAGAGGCATGACTTCATATGTCCACTCACACCTCTTCTGGAAAGTCTTCGCCTTCAAAAAACTACAGGCTACAAATCGCAGGGTAGTTACATTTTGGAGCAATACATTCTGTTACCTGTTACCCTCCTCATTCTCAGTCTCCATGTCAACATCATACAGTTTCAAGATTTGGTCATCTAGGTGTGGAACTCATCATTCACGTAAACAGAGCATGTCATCCCAAGGAACAATGTTGAATTAATACAATGGTGGATTCTTTGCAAATTGAGATCATTCCACCCACTAGAGAAATTTTTCACCTGCTGGATTTACTCAATGTGGCTGCAGATATTTTGGTTCTTAGCTTACTTTCTTGGGTTCCTGTTACATTGATTCTGTTTTACAAATGTAAGCCAGCCTTTTTACCATTGGACCTACTTTCACAATCTGCACAATATGAGGTTTATCTTGACAGTAGAAAAAGCAAACCAGATTCATGTTGGGGATACATCTACAAGTACAACCTCTGGCAATCACAATCTGTATGGCTGTGAACACAGAGGACTTGGGGGGAGTAAGTCTCCTACCATTTCAAGATGCCAATGGAGTGTGGCCCCCGCAGGACAGTTAGTTGCATATCAATATTCTCTAGCTGTACACTATTCCAGCAGCTTTTGATTGGTGTCTTGAATGGAGTTTTCATTCTGACAACTCCATTGTGGTGACTTGTCTCAAACAGCAAGGTGGAAACCAAGTCCCCAGAACACTGTATTCTAGTTTGGGATTTTCTAAAGAGGTGTCCTCAATGACAAATCCATGTCCAAAGTTATACCTATCCATGGCTGACTAATGTATTGGCAGACTCATTATCTTGCAAGATCCATCTCAGTAGGTGGACCTATTGGCAACAAGCTGGAATGCCGAAATCCCAACGTTTGTCTCACCTGTCCTGGATCCAAAAAGCCTGGATAATTGATGTTCTTTCTGTTATTGGAAAGACTAAATAAAAATTAAATACACTTCTTCTCCATCACATCAGGTTCAGATGGTAATACAGGAAGCAAAAGAATCTGAGTGTATACTCATCTGATTACTCCACTCAAATGGGAAATCTTGCATCAACCTTGTCAATCTTGCAATAGAATCACCAGGAATCGAGATATTCCCTCATTCCCTGCAACCATGACAGCAGGTGTTTTATTTCAGCCCAGAGTTACTGAATGTGCACATCTGGATCTTAAAGGTGTATGAAGGCAGCAGAATATATTCTCATGGTGGTGTACACAAGAACACTTTATACCACTGCTGAATCCATACCATAATAGCTAACTTCCTATTTCTCATTGACGAGAAACAGTTAGCACCCTTCTCAGTTAAAACCTACTGTTTCATGATCACTGGCATATCAAACAAACCAAAGAGTTATCCGGTCTTCTGTTCATTTTGGATTACACCTGTCCAGTGATGTTAGATCCTTGCTCAAGTGGAATCTATCATGGGTTCTAAGTTAAACCTGGCTGAACAAGACACCATTTGAACTGCTCTCAAACTTCATTGATTCGTCTCTCATATTAGTCCTGCCTCCTTAGTGCATTGGCAAATGGCAGACAGAATCAACAAATACATGTCCTAATGGTAGACCCATCTACATGCAGTTCTCACAAGATGGGTCAGTATCATACATGACATCTCCTGGTTTCATTGCCAAGAACATGCTACTGTTAATGGGAAACTTAGATAATAATTGCTGTCTATTCTTGACACTTCATTTTATTGTCATCTACAGGACCCAGTGTGAGCTCTGAAGTAGTACCTAAGGAAGACAGAGCCTTTGTGTTGAGGGAGATCATGCCTTTACTTGCCCTCACAGAGGGGAAGGACAGTATATCAACACAGACACTGTCATCCTGGATATAGTGGGCATATTCATTTTGCATATCAGAAATAACTTCACACCAATGAATTTGCTTCACATCTTGGCTCATGAAGTTAGTATGATCGCCATGCATATGAGCAAAACTGTTGTCTAACAGTTATTATCCATGTTGTAGGATGGATACGAGTGTTCATGACAGAAATCTTTCATCCTAACAAGCTCAACTCGATCTTGTTGGGACCTATAGCCATGACGCAAAGGATTACATTCCTGGGTCATTCAACAGAGGGAAATATTTTCCTTTTCAAAGCCACTCCCTGACATATGGAGTCTATTCACTAATTTTTATCCCTTGTTTTACTAAATACAAGTCTGGAAGGCTGGCAGCTCTGTACAAGTATATCTGCTTACTGGAATAAATAATAATAGAATAGGACAGTTACATTCTGGAATTGAATTCTCAATATCAATATAAGGGGTGATATACCAAGAAATTACAGTCATGTTACCAACTCACTCAACTAGTGTACATGTATTAACTGTCAATGTAAGCAGTGATACTAATAATAATGAGGACTTTGTATAACGCCTAATCTTTAGAAGCTCTAAGCGCTTTACAGTGTTAGACAAACATATAATGATATGATTACAAAAAACAAACCACCATGAAATTAGAAAACAGAAAACATGCTGAAAATATTTAAGGTAAGGGAACATTATTAGATCTTTAAGTCTGTTCTTGCAGTAGAAATATGTGAGTTTTAAGAGCGCTCTTGAATGACATCACTGTGTCTTTGTGACTAGCTAATCTCAAGAAAGTTTCAGTACTCGTGTATATCACATAGATAAGTAATGGACATGTAGTGTTCTTTGTATGAAGAATATATCTTCACACCATTAATTGAAAATTCATTTTGTCAGCCTGAACCAATTATATATATATATATATATATATATATATATATATATATATATATATATATATATATATATATATATATATATATGAGCATATTTACATAACAGTATCACATAATGTTTGGGTTGCTATGACAACTTTTTCATGAATGTTATACTACTAATAATAAAAGCCATCTTTTATTTTAAAATTGAAGTTACAACATAAAAATCTTTCAGAAAAGGAATTGACTTGCTGTAGATATTTATATTCATTTTTCATTTTGTTATAAAAAAAATTTCATATTTAAATAGCCTTTAAAATACTTACACTAACTACTGGATGTCAAGCATTTATTTTCCTTATAAAAGAACTGTGTTATATTGATATGCCTTACAAGGAGGAAGTGTTGTACTTCCTATTTTGGGTGTAATGAAGTCTTGATATGATGAAGTCAATGATCTTAGACATAATATAATCTACCCTAAAGATCACCAGTAATAAGCAATCACAAATCTTAAACAGCCAGTTTTTCAAGAACTTGATGTCTATTAAGCAACCACTTGTTCTCACTTCCCAGAGGTAGTTGCCTAAGACAAGCTTAACTACTATATCTATATATATATATATATATATATATATATATATATATCCTTTCTTTACTTTAGACATATTTGTGTGTCAAAGGAAAGTCTATGTAGATATAATTAAAAACCTTCAAAATACACATTTTAACTACCTTTAAAGTTTTCTACAGATTGTTTAAAAATTTAGCCAAAAATATTTTTATGTGAATTATAGGTCCGTGATCAAGTACTGAAAACAGTAAGGGATATTGCGACCATTGTTGATAGCATCACATGTATTCCGGTTGGTTCCTGTGATTTTGTAAGTATTGTAACTGTCTTTACCGGTTGTAGTGATACACCCAAAAGCGCTGTATATACTCGCTTATAAGTACTGTTTTTACCCTTGTAGTCATATGCCCAAAAGCACTGTCTATACTCGCTTATAAGTACTGTTTTTACCCTTGTAGTCATATGCCCAAAAGCACTGTATATACTCGCTTATAAGTACAGTTTTTACCCTTGTAGTCATATGCCCAAAAGCACTGTATATACTCGCTTATAAGTACTGTTTTTACCCTTGTCATATGCCTGAAAGTGTTGTAAATACTCACTTATAAGTGAGGTCCAATTCCAAAATCATACAGACCCTGATCTGCCATTGCTAGAGATGTGAAAATTTTAGTAAACATCTATCAGGTACCTGTTGATCCTATTGATCGGTTAATTGGGTACCCAATGAAAGGGAAATTTTATTAAGTGTGTACAAACCTGAACTGCCTTATTTTTGGTTGATGCTGGTATGAATGGCATGCAAAAGTGTATGTTTTTGGTAATTGAAGTATACAAATAGTTTGCTAGTCCGATCAGTCTGAAAATGTGACTTATCGTCAGTGAGTTGTATTTTTGATAAATAAATAAATGCAACTAGATAGATAGATAAATAGATAGATAGATAGATAGATAGATAGATAAATAGGAAAGAAGATAAGAAAGTTAACAACAAAACTGTAAAATATACTTGTATTACTGAGTGGATTATGTCACAGATAAATTAGCAACTTACAATTTTTTCTAACTAAATCCACTAAAATCCACAATGCCTAACATTTTAAATCCATTTATATGATAAATCGTTGGCTTCAGTTATAGATCACATAGCTGTATAAAAATAGTAAGAACGATCTAATTCACAGTACCCCATAATATGTTAATTCCATGCATCTTACAAATAAACAGTGAAACATATGTCCACATTTTTTTAAATTTACAGCATCCAAAACAATGCCGCTACCTAATGTCATCTGGTACAAAGTTCAAGAATTTAGTATTGTTGTCGGATAAGGTTCTGAAATCCTCCCTCCTCATCTAGTAAATCCCTTTCCTTGACCACACTGTCATATGCAGATGCTTATGTAAAGATTGAGCATGGGCTTTGTAAGTAACACTTTGATCATGCAGTTTGTGAAATCTATTAAAGCTTGCAATGGAACAGATGTCATTTGTGCAACAAGATCAAATAACCACCCACTATTACTTGCCACTGAACCAGTATCACTTGTGGCTCAGTCAAATGGTTGTCACATAGGAAAACAAGAACATGCTCTTTAGCCATCCTGTGGAACAAATACCCATGATTTTAAATACTTCATTTTCACGTCACATTTATATTATAGCTTGATGGTCCAGTATCCCATCTTCTACAAAATAACAGTTGGAAGATAACTGTCAGTTTCCCTTTCCAAATATTGTTGTCAGAGCATTGCTGTTGTTAACTTGTTACTCACATAACAGGACAGAAAAATAAGATATTTAACTGATATTTCCTTTATTATCTGGGTAATAATTAACATAAGTCTGTTACAATTACATAATGAATAAAAGTAGCATCAGCACCAGCATCTGAATTGTTAAAATGCATATAAAATGTGTCCATTTATCATGTAATTGTCATCCATCAAGTAATATTCTCATGTGAAACATTTTCTTGATATTTTTTTTAAGATGTTAGTGATCATTTGCAATTAGCACAAAACAACAAAAGATACATCATTGTTTTATATTCCATTAAATTGGTATTAAAACTTTATTAGTGTAGAAAGATGGACAAACAAAATTTTATTTCTCTATTTAAAATTCATAAACTATTTGGGAACCAGCAATTGACAGATTTGGTGCTGGAAGTAGCTACACCACATCTTTTAATAATATTTTTTTCTATTCAGCTTCTTAATTGTCCCTTAATTGGCCAACTTTCTTGAAAAATTTGGCCACCAATGATAATTCTGATGTAATCTAAAAACAGAAATATTTTTGTACAAAGTATTAATTATTTAGTATGTTGGGTCTCTAATGTATTAGTACATGTATTTAGATTTATATTTCATTGCATTATTTTCATTGCAATATATTGTATTGATTTTTTAATGCACCTTTTGCCTTTTATGTATGCTCAATGGCATGCCAACTCGCTTAGATTTACTTCCGAACTTAGCATGCACTTGATGCTGTATATGTATGTGTGTGTGTGTGTGTATATATATATATATATATATATATATATATATATATATATATATACATACATACTTTAAAAATAACATGGCTTTTAAAGTGTTGGTATAGAGAAATTTGATAAACCAATACTATTGGTATATCAAATTGTGATCTGCCCATGGCGCAATAATACACACATATATAAACATTCTTGCAAATGTGTGCTGTCGATTCTAGGCCCATAGATCAGTGATGAATTTCCACTCATTAAACATTAGTGACGTATGAAGATAACAACAAAAGTATTAATAATCCCCATTTTCTAAATGAATTTAACATGGTACACAATTTTATTGCAATCCTTACTGCTTTCCATTCCCCCTCCCCTATCATGCATAAGGGACAAAATACATAGAAATCTGGAGTGAGACAGAAAAAGTATATGGGCTGGATGAAAACATAGAAACTGAACTTACAGTAAGTAACTACAAGAATATGGTTTGTCATAACGGTATGTGCACACTTTCCATGGGATTTATCTACTGTGTTTATATAATCAATGATTGCAATAGCCTGTCCACACTATAAGGTATGTTTTTGGTTACGAGGCACACATAATGTAAAATTTAATGCTTTGTTCTTGTTGTTGTTGTTTCTGAAACCTATTATGCAGTGATGGTCTAAGAATTGGTTATTATTAATTAAATATGAAAATGTCCAAAGGCTGCCTCTCTCTCTCTTTTTCTCTCTGGACCATCTAGCAAGATGCAGGTGAAAATCCATGAAAAGATGAGCATAGAGGATTTTCGTTTGTGTCATATGACGATATCTCTGGACCTATGAATGATGGTAAAAGTTAAGTCAAACCGACCAAAGGAGGAGAGAGAGAGAGAGGCAAAACAATTTTATGGTCGGTAGTAATGTTAATTAAAGCAGAATAATGATGTACATGAACTGTAAATATATTAAAATATTTTAATTACCTCTTGTTGATTCGTCATTTTGCTTCATATCTATTCCACACTAATTTCCATCGGCCGGTACACAAATGGCTGAGCATTCAGTGTTCAGAAATCTAACCATGTGTTTGTAGTGCTCTACTTTCTTCATTAAAACCATCTTTCATGTTTAAATCATAAGTGTCTTATATTAATATAATAAATGTGAATAAAAATAGAAACTCTAAAAAGTAAACAATAAACTTATCAAATAATCTTATCAACATGCAAAGGTGATTGTGAATAGCCTCAAAAGGTGCAGAACTATATTTGTAGAGGACACACTTGGCAGAGATGTGAGGAGTTCATTCACTCAGTCAATACACAGTTGCCTATAGCCAGTCTTAACTCTGTTCAAAGGGCAAATATGTGTATTTGTATGTGATTATATATATATATATATATATATATATATATATATATATATATATATATATATATATATATTCATTGTTTTTGGCATCTTTTACATAAAAGCTGTTGATATGATTAATAATTTTTAAATAGCTTTTAATTGTCATTTATGGGCAGCATGATAATTTGAAATGATGTCGTTTAATTGCCATTTATAGGCAACATGATAATTTGAAATGATGGCTTTTGATTGTCATTTATAGGCAGCATACTTCATCATGACTTTTGTTTCTTCCACTGGATGCTGTATTACATTAGATTAGTTTTTTCTTTGTGTTGTGTACAATTGATCTTAGGGTGTCCAGATATTTAGGTTATTAATAAAATTACCAACAATGACTGTATAACAACTTTTGAAAGATTGTTCACTGAAAAAACTTCAGTGTTTTTTTTCCTCCAAAAATCAAGGTTGACCAAAGATTTATGGCAAAGATGATGGTACAGTTACCATGTCATGACACTGTTTTGAATTCCATGGAATAGAATAAAACTACTTTTGATTCCAAAAGTTACTAATGTATGTATATTGACTTGCTACAGAGTACACCTTAATATTGTATGAACTAGAGAAATTTACATAGCAAAGGTTAATAAATTCTCTTAATTTATTGCCTTTTATTACCCTTCACACAAATCAATGTTAAGATGTCTTCTTTCTTTAATTACCCTCCACACAAATCAGTGTAAAGATATCTTCATTCTTAAATTACCTTCCATGCAAATCAGTGTTAAGATATCATCTTTCTTTAATTACCCTCTACGCAAATCAATGTTAAGATATCTTATTTCTTTAATTACACTCCACACAAATCAATGTTAAGATATATTCTTTCTTTGATTATCTTCCATACAAATCAATGTTAAGATATCTTCTTTCTTTAATTGTCCTCCCACAAATCAATGTTAAGGGACCTTCTTTAATTACCCCAACACAGATCAATGTTATTTTTTTAAAAATTACCCTCCCAACAGATTAATGTTAAGTAATCTTCCTCTAATTATCATTCTAAAAGATTATTGTTAAGAGTTTATTTAATTACCCTCCCAACAGATCATTTGCTTCATTGAATTGTGCTCGTAACATATCAGTGTTAAGAAAGTTTCCTAAATTATCAATATCATTATTGAGAAAGCTTCTTTTTTTAATTTGCTATGATTCAATTATTATAAATTAAATAAATCAAACATCAGTCACTCAAACTTTAGCCTTGCTTGAATGACTCACTGAGTCATATGTTACATGTTCTGATGACTACAGCCCCTGAATATCAAAAACAACTGATACATTTAACCAAAAATGTGTATTCTCAAGATGGTTTGAGATCTTAAGTTCTCCTGAACTGTTGTATAATTGTTCACTTCACAAAGTATGTGGACTTTTGTAATTGATATTCCTGTTTACATCATGCTTCTCTCCTGTTTTGTTCAGGTGAGAAATTTTTACTATTTTGTGGTACACAGTACTTTACAATAATGAAAAAAGGAAAAAAAAGATGATGGTCCTAACCTGGCCCCATTATTGGAAGAAAAATGCAGGGACATTGATCCATGCAGTTTTTAGCATGAATGCATTTGTCAGCCTGTGCAAAGAGTTGCATTATTCTACAAGAAGATTTCACCATATTTGTAACTTCCTTTCCTGACGATAAACATATTTTCAACTACAAAATTCATGTTTGCAAGAAGTAGAGACTTTCATGTCCTTTATACCATTTGTTTCTTTTCGGTACAAAGTAAACTTTTAGTTTTTATATTCCTTTGGATTGACTTGAGTTGTGTTTATTAATTTAACATACATTGTCATGTTTGAACTTTAACATTAATAATTCTTACTGTCATATCATGAAGTTCATTTGATGTACGGTATATTATGAAATTACACCAAGAAATGTATGTCACATTGCGGTTTCATGTATTAATGCAAAATCTTTTTATTTATGTGATATGTTGAATGAAAACATGTTTGTATTAGACATGAAACTTACAATATTTTCTAAAATACTCTAAATACAGTATTTAATTATTCATATTATACATGACTTGTACATGATACTGAGAAGGACACAGATGTGATGAAACTTTGTGTGTATTGGGGGTGGGGATTTGGGTGAGGTTTTCTATTGCAATTTGTCACACTTTGCATCTAGGTTGTTTCATCTCATTTTATTCAAAATATTTCTTAAACTATGTACTTAAATAACACTCATAAAAGTTTATTAGGATAAATTTGATGTTATTTTTGCTATTTTTCAGGCACTGCTGAATGCCATAGCAGATGCAGGTCATGGTAAAATTGCATCTGTTGAAGAAATGGGGAGGCTGAGTAGGTTCTTCCGTAAACAGGTACATTTGTTGAGAGAGAGAGAGATAGAGAGAGATAGCTGTAGTTCATAAATCTTTACTTGACATAAACTCACAGCTTATACCAATTGTCACATAGGATGTTTGCTGCATATAGGTTTCTAATTAGGCTAGACAAAAAAGTGGTGTTTTTGGGTCACACAGTGACATTAATTGTACAAAAAGTTATAAAATAATGTTTATTTGGGGGTGGAGGGTATTATTGATGCACAAAGATTTTCAGTATGAACACTTATATGTTCATTGTCATGATGATGTGGGTTATAGGGGAACATTTCAAAATAAGGTCCATGATATTGTTTTAACTGAAATAAAATCAAAGGTTTGTGGTGACCAGAAGCCCATTTTTGCTGCACAGATATTTTTTTTAACAGACATTGAAAACTTATGGTCCCTGACTGTTTTGAAGTTATCACAGTATGACGATCACAGTATGATGCATGTTAGACTGCTTTTATGTTGATTATCACAGTATTATGCATATTAGACTGCTTTTGAGTTGATTTTCACAGTGTGAATCATATTAGACTGCCATTTAAGTTTATTGTCACAGTATGATGCATGTTAGACAGTTTTTAAGTTGATTATCACAGTGTGATGCATGTTAGACTGCTTTTAAGTTGATAATCACAGTATGATGCATGTTAGACTGCTTTTAAGTTGATTATCACAGTATGATGCATGTTAGACTGTTTTTAAGTTGATTATCACAGTGTGATGCATGTTAGACTGTTTTTAAGTTGATTATCACAGTGTGATGCATGTTAGACTGCTTTTAAGTTGATTATCACAGTGTGATGCATGTTAGACTGCTTTTAAGTTGATTATCACAGTATGATGCATGTTAGACTGTTTTTAAGTTGATTATCACAGTGAGATGCATGTTAGACTGCTTTTAAGTTGATTATCACAGTATATTGCATCTTAGACTGCTTTTAATTTGATTATCACAGTATGACTCATATTAGACTGTTTATAAGTTGATTATCACAGTATGACTTATATTAGACTGCTTTGAAGTTAATTATCACAGTATTACTCATATGATACTGTTTTTAAGCTGATTATCACAGTATGACTCAGATTGCTTTTAAGTTGGTTATCACAGTATGACTCATATTTAACTGTTTTTAAGTTGATTATCACAGTATGATGTATATTTAACTGTTTTTAAGTTGATTATCACAGTATGACTCATATTTGACATTTAAGTTGATTATCACAGTATGGCTCATATTGATTGTTTTTAAGTTGATTATCACAGTATGACGCATATTAGACTGTTTTTTAGTGGCAAAATATGAAAGTTTATGAGCACATATGGGACATTTCAGGGTATTTGTTTACTTAGATTTTTCAGTTGACAAAATTTAAATGAGACATTGTTTACAAAGAAGACCACATGCTTCTACTCAAGTTAGTTGATAGAAAATATGATTGCAAGTTCACTTTTAGTTGTAGGGATACCAATTTTATTTGTAGGATGTGGGATACAAATTTCACTCATATGATGTGGGATACTAATTTTATTTGTGGGTTGTGGGATACCAATTTTATTTGTAGGATTCCAATTTTATATGAGGGATGATGGATACCAATTTTTTTTGTGGGCTGTGTAATACCAATTTTATTTGTAGTATCCCAATTTTATTGGAGTGATGTGGGACACCGGTTTTGTTGGTAGGATGTGGGATACCAATTTTATTTGTGGGATACCAGTTTTGTTTGTAGGATGTGGGAAACCAATTTTATTTGTATGATGTGGGACACCAATTTTGTTTGTAGGATGGGGGATACCAATTTTGTTTGTGGGATACAAATTTTGCTGTAGGATGTGGGATACCAGTTTTATTTGTAGGATACCAATTATATTTGTATGATGTGGGACACCAATTTAATTTGTAGGATGTGGGATACCAGTTTGATCTGTAGGATACCAATTTTGTTTGTAGGATGTGAGATACCAATTTTGTTTATTGGGATACCAATTTTATTTGCAGGATACCAATTTTATTTGTAGGATACAAAATTTTATTTGTGGGATATGAATTTATTTGTATAATACCAATTTTATTTATAGGATGTAGGTTACCAACTTTATTTGTAAGATATAAATTTTTTTGTGGGATATAAATTTATTTATAGGATACCAGTTTTATTTATGGGATGTGAGATAGAAATTTTTTTTGTGGGATGCCAGTTTCCATAGGATCTGCATGACCGAGTTTCTGATGTGATGGATTTGCAAACAAAAGGCTGCATGTTAGAGTTTATATTCAGATCAGCTTTAGTCAATTGTTATAGTGTTTTGTTGGGCAGAGTTTTACCATTAGATCACCATGGGTTAACTACTATGGTGTTTCTTTGGTGCAGGTGCTTTGATCCAATTGCCACTGCACTAAATAACCGACTTTTATTGCTGTGCCATAAAACATGAAACCCAAACAAATCAATTTTCATGGAGATTGTTGTTGCTACAGACCATAAATTTAAGCACACAGTGATGATTATCCATGTGACCCATCCTTTCTGAGTGGTTTATCCGTAGATTTAGAAAATGATGAAAAATGTTCTTCAGAATCAAGATAAACTAAACCCATGGAAATAATGAATTCATTGTGTGGTCTGTTTGTTTTCAGTACGTTGCCAATGATGTGATCAAGAAGAGTGACAGAAGCAGTGCCACCTTGAGTCAGGATCAGCTGAAGAGACAGATACTTGAACTTGGGGGTGTCAATGAATTTGATGAAACTGACATAGTGAGCTCTATGTCCAATTTATTGTATTTATTGCTGTGAAATGCATCATGTCTTTCCTCAACTCCCCAAAATTCTTGAAATGGTATAAAAGTACATACAAAGATACTCTGGTGGTATACAACACTTTAGTGTTACACAGCATTGTAGTGAGGACAGGACTGAAGTGATATACAAGTTAGCTGGTACAGGTAGACAGAAATTTTAAGTGAGGTTAATATTGGTACAATTATGAATACTTGTTAATAGATACATACACAGTTTATTTTCTTGGTATAAAAAGTAGGTAATTAATTAATAAGATTAATTAAGATTGACATATTCTTTCATCTTTGAATTCTGATCTCACTCTGTCTGCATAAAATATACATGTAGGTCATAAATGTGACAGGTGTTACCTCAGAATGCTACAAAAAGTACTTTAAATAAATTGTAAAGAAAAAAAATCATTTACATACTTGTTTTGTCTAATTAGATGTAGTAGAAATGCTTTTTTATGGTATTGTGGTTTAAAAACATGGATCAGTCTAGAAAAATAGATCAAGTTTCATTACACCACTGAAGAAAAAAAATTATCTTTATTTTGACAGATGGATATAATTAGCATCCTTAGATCCAACTTCTCCAAAAGGCTTGTAGACTCTGGACCAGTAATAAACATTCCACCATCTACATTTCAAAACACACCTCCTGAGCCAATCAAAGTTGGCAACCGTGTTCGACGTACCAGTGAGTGGGATGCAGACACTGAAGGTCTCTCAGATGTAGGCACGGTGGTGGTGGTGAAGAAAACAGGTAGGTGTTGCTTTACACCATTGTGTTTGATCTTGACATGTATCTTAGCATCAGATATATTCATACATGCATGATAGTCCATAACATAAAATCTGTTCATACACGATTGGTAGTCTGTAATATCAAATCTATTCATACACGATTGATAGTCTGTAATATAAAATCTATTCATACAGGATTGGTAGTCTGTAATATCAAATCTATTCATACATGATTGGTAGTCTGTAATATCAAATCTATTCATATATGATTGGTAGTCTGTAATATCAAATCTATTCATACATGATTGGTAGTCTGTAATATCAAATCTATTCATACACGATTGGTAGTCTGTAATATCAAATCTATTCATACATGATTAGTAGTCGGTAATATCAAATCTATTCATACATGATTGTTAGTCTGTAATATCAAATCTATTCATACACAATTGGTAGTCTGTAATATCAAATCTATTCACACATGATTGATAGTCTGTAATATCAGATCCAGGGGTCAAGCTAGACTTAAATTTTAGGGAGAAGTGACTTCTCCTTTTGGTCAGAACAGGGAGAAGTGGGAGATAAACAGGGAGAAGTGAGACCAAAGCAAGAAACACGATATAATGATAGCTGCATTATCTTATTTTAATGATGTGCTCTATTTCTCAGTTTGCTTTTAACAGTTTTAAGCAATGCCTTATTTTCAAGTTGAAAAATATGTGTTATATGTTAGTATCAACATATTTTGTATGTGTATAAAAAATTTTATATTCATACCCATTATATTCATACTTGTAGTATATGTGTGTTTGAACTGAAGTAAATGCAGTGTGTTTTGGCCATATGACTTAAAAAGCACATCAGAAGCTATACACTGTAATTAATTTTAACTGATAGCAGTAACAAGATTAGAGTCTTGTAACTGCGAGTTGGTAAAAATGTTTAATAAACTACCACTTAATTATTTTATTTTCTACAAGTTTTGTGTAAAATTGCAGTCAAAAAGGTTTCTTCCATTCTTTGAAACAGCCCCTAATACATGTACATAGGAATAAGTACACAAGTGACTTCAACCATACTCTTCGTCCTGATTTCATTGTTCCCTATAAAACATTACTGTAACTATTCATAGACAACACACTGAAGCACTAAAGTCGATATATAACTAAACTGGACCCTTTTATCCCCCAACTGAAAATCCAAGAATTCGTATTGCTCAGTGCGAGTGCATCTGTTTTTAGAAGGAGGGCTTTTCTTAATATAACTACTCACTTTCTTGCTTCGTTACAAAAATCATTAATAGGACTGCATATTTATGGTTCTATTATTTGCCTACCTACTGGTAATAACGATATGCATTGGTTAAATAGTATTTGCTTCATTACTATGTATATTTTTCGTATTTTCACTAAAACCTTGACCTTGCGGCATTGTTTCGAATTCCACAACAGAGATTCCCATGTTTCTGACCTACATTATTAAATATTTAGGCTAAGTCTCCTATCACATAATATTTAAACTTTGTTTTCATTACATTATATATTTTCCTGAACCTATTTGCCCAATTACTTACGAATTCAGACAGTTTAATGAAGTGGTATATCATATACACAACGATGTCCGCCATTACAAGTTCATTTACGGTTTCAAAATGATTTTATACAGAAAATACACAATATGGTCGTTAAAATCTCCATTCATTAAAAAAAGAAATAAATTGGAAAACGCTTTTCACCGATCATATTTTTAAAAGCAAATTGCATATTGATGTTTAAATTTCGAAACAAAATTTGGTATATTTTCATCATGGAACAGTGTGCCCAACTTCATGAAATCAAGCAGTGATATCTTGCTCTGGAAATGGGTTAATGGTCAGTTAGCTATTAAAACTTGCATGTGAATGTGCAAGAATTTCTTTGTCGCCATAAGCTGATTGGTATCAACACCACGCAAATACATTTGGCCTTGGGTTACAACAGTGTCAGAACTTACTGGCTACAGCGAGGGGGCATCTCAAAGTCGTAATCTACAGTCATTTTACGTCCGAAAAATCAGAGGGCGAAGTCGTTTTCGCTTTCGTAACAGAAGAAGGCGAAGTTTACGCTTCTCAGGCAACTTTTTCGCCCACTTCGCCTGGTAGCGTGACTCCTGAGATCTATTCATTCAGGATTGGTAGGTTGTAATATCATATCTATTCATACACGATTGGTAGCCTGTAATATGAAATAGATTCATACAGGATTGGTAGTCTGTAATATCAAATCTATTCATACATGATTGGTAGCCTGTAATATGAAATAGATTCATACAGGATTGGTAGTCTGTAATATAAAATCCATTCATACGTGATTGATAGTCTGAAATATAAAATTTATTCATAATTGATTGGTAGACTGTAATATGAAATAGACTCATATTGGATTGGTAGCATGTAATATGAAATAGATTCATACATGATTGGTTGCCTGTAATATGAAATAGATTTATACATGATTGGTAGTCTGTAATATAAAATCTATTCATACATGATTGATAGTCTGTAATATAAAATCTATTCATACACAATTGGTAGACTAATATGAAATAGATTCATATTGGATTGGTAGCCTGTAATATGAAATAGATTCATACATGATTGATAGTCTGTAATATAAAATCTATTCATACATGATTGGTAGCCAATTGCAAGCCTGTAATATCAAATTTATTCATACATGATTGGTAGCCTGAAATATAAAATCTATTCATACATGATTGGTAGTCTGTAATATAAAATCTATTCATACATGATTAGTAGCCAATTGGGAGCTGGTAATATCAAATCTATTCATACATGACTGGTAGTCTCTAATATCAAATCTATTCATATACGATTGGTAGCCTGTAATATGAAATAGATTCATACAGGATTGTTAGTCCGTAATATAAAATCTATTCATACATGATTGGTTGTCTGTAATGTAAAATCTGTTCATACATGATTGATAGTCTGTAATATAAAATATATTCCTACATGATTGGTAGCCGATTGGGAGCCTGTAATATCAAATCTATTCATACATGATTGGTAGTCTGTAATATAAAATCTATTCATACATGATTTGTAGTCTGTAATATAAAATATATTCATACATGATTGTTAGTCTGTAATATCAAATCTATTCATATACGATTGGTAGCCGATTGGGAACCTGTAATATCAAATATATTCATACATGATTGATAGTCTGTAATATAAAATCTATTCATACATGATTGGTAGTCTGTAATATAAAATCTATTCATACACGATTGGTAGCCTATTGGGAACCTGTAATATCAAATCTATTCATACATGATTGGTAGTCTGTAATATAAAATCTATTTATACATGATTGGTGTCCGATTGGGGGCCGGTAATATCAAATCTATTCATACATGATTTGTAGTCCATAACATAAAATCTATTCATACATGATTGGTAGCCTGCAATATCAAATCTATTCATACATGATTGGTTGTCTGTAATATCAGATCTATTCATACACGATTGGTAGCCTGTAATATGAAATAGATTCATACATGAATGGTAGTTTGTAATATCAAATCTATTCATGCATGATTGTTAGTCTGTAATATCAAATCTATTCATACATGATTGGTAGTCTGTAATATCAGATCTATTCAGACACGATTGGTAGTCGGTAATATCAAATCTACTCATACACAATTGGTAGTCTGTAATATCAGAGCAGGAAGGTCGACAACAGACATGATCTTCTCCCTCCGACAACTCCAAGAGAAAAGCAGAGAGCAAGGTCAACCACTCTACATGATGTTCATCGACCTCACCAAGGCCTTCGACGTGGTCAGCAGGAAGGGCCTATTTGAACTTCGTGGGAATATCAGCTGCCCCCCCAGAACTCCGCAGCATGATAATCTCCTTCCATACCGATATGAAGGGTACAGTCCTGTATGATGGATCCACCTCAGACTCCTTCCCCATAAACAGCGGGGTGAAGCAGGGCTGCGTGTTGGCACCAACCCTTTTCGGCATCTTCTTCTCCCTGCTCCTGTCCCACGCCTTCAACACGTCCACTGATGGCGTATATCTGCACACCAGGTCCGACGGGAGGCTGTTCAACCTGGCACGACTGCGCTCGAAGACCAAAGTGAGGTCAGTACTCATCAGGGAGATGCTCTTTGCTGACGACGTGGCTCTTGTGACCCACACCGAGGATGCCCTCCAGAGACTGGGAGACCGTTTCGCTGATGCCTGCAAACAGTTCAGGCTCACCATCAGCCTAAAAAAGACAAACGTCAGTGCGCAAGATGTCACCACTGCCCCCTCCATCAAAATCGACAGCGCCACCCTGGAAGTAGTCAACAACTTTATTTACCTGGGGTCAACCATCAGCAACACTCTTTCACTTGATGTGGAGCTGGAGAGAAGGCTTGGAAAGGCAAACACCATCATGGCCTGACTAACAAAGAGGGTGTGGGAAAACAGCACGCTGACAGTGCACACCAAGACTCAAGTCTACCAAGCCTGCGTTCTGAGCACCCTCCTATATGGAAGTGAGACCTGGAGCACCTACATGAGGCAAGAGCATCGACTCAATTCCTTCCATATATGGTGCCTACAACGCATCCTGAAAATCAGCTGGCAAGACCACATCCCACACAGCGAGATCCTTCAGCATGCAAGTATCCCAAGCATGTACTCCCTGCTGAGCAAATGCCGCCTTCAATGGCTGGGACACGTCCGATGCATGGAGGATGGGAGGCTGCCAAAGAAAATCCTATATGGCCAGTTGGCCACTGGCACCAGAAGAGTCAGCTGCCCCTCACTCCGCTTCAAGGATGTGTGCAAGAGGGACATGAAGGCATGTAGTATTTCACCAGACAGCTGGGAAGTGCAGGCCGAGGACCGAGGCACCTGGAGACTGACGGTCAGCAACGGCATAGCAGTCGCTGATGGGTGGAGAGTCCAGCAGGCCGCAGAGAAACGCAAGAGAAAGAAGAGTGCAGCAGCAACCAAAGCAATTCAGACTTCCCAGTATATTTGCACCAACTGCAATAGGGACTTTCACTCGCACATCAGCCTGCACAGCCACAACAGACGATGCCAAAACCCCAGAGACAGACAACACTCCAAGGGCGCTACTCACATGGTCTCCCGAGACTGAGCTGCCAATGATGATGATGAATATCAAATCTATTCATTCAGGATTGGTAGTCTGTAATATCAAATCTATTCATACATGATTGGTAGCCTGTAATATGAAATAGATTCCTACATGATTGGTACTCTGTAATATAAAATCTATTCATTCATGATTGGTAGGCTGTAATATCAAATCTATTCATACACGATTGGTAGACTGTAATATAAAATAGATTCATACATGATTGGTAGTCTGTAATATCAAATCTATTCATACATGATTGGTAGCCAGTAATATGAAATAGATTCATACATGATTGGTAGTCTGTAATATAAAATCTATTCATACATGATTGATAGTCTGTAATATAAAATCTATTCATACATGATTGGTAGACTGTAATATGAAATCTATTCATACATGATTGGTAGACTGTAATATGAAATAGATTCATGCAGGACTGGTAGCCTGTAATATGAAATAGATTCATACATGATTGGTAGCCTGTAATATGAAATAGATTCATACACGATTGGTAGTCAGTAATATAAAATCTATTCATTCATGATTGGTAGACTGTAATATCAAATCTATTCATACATGATTGGTAGTCTGTAATATAAAATCTATTCATGCATCATTGGTAGCCTGTAATATGAAATAGATTCATACATGATTGGTAGTCTGTAATATAAAATCTATTCATACATGATTGATAATCTGTAATATCAAATCTATTCATACACAATTGGTAGACTAATATGAAATCTATTCATACATGATGGTAGTCTGTAATATCAAATATATTTATACATGATTGGTAGTCTGTAATATAATATCTCTTCATGCATGATTGGTAGTCTGTAATATAAAATCTATTCATACATGATTGGTAGTCTGTAATATCAAATATATTTATACATGATTGGTAGTCTGTAATATAAAATCTATTCATACATGATTGGTAGTCTGTAATATCAAATATATTTATACATGATTGGTAGACTGTAATATGAAATCTGTTCATACATGATTGGTAGTCTGTAATATCAAATATATTTATACATGATTGGTAGACTGTAATATAAAATAAATTCATACATGATTGGTAGTCTGTAATATAAAATCTATTTATACATGATTGGTAGACTGTAATATAAAATCTATTCGTACATGATTGGTAGTCTGTAATATCAAATCTATTCATACATGATTGGTAGTCTGTAATATAAAATCTATTCATACACAATTGGTAGCCAATTGGGAGTCTGTAATATCAAATCTATTCATACATGATTGGTAGTCTGTAATATAAAATCTATTCATACATGATTGGTAGCTGATTGGGAACCTGTAATATCAAATCTTTTCACACATAATTGGTAGTCTGTAATATGAAATCTATTCATACATGATTGGTTGCCAATTGGGAACCTGTAATATCAAATCTATTAATGCACAATTGGTGGTCTGTAATATCAGATCTATTCATACATGATTGGTAGCCTGTAATATCAAATCTATTCATACATGATTGGTAGCCTGAAATATAAAATAAATTCATATTAATTGATAGTCTGTAATATAAAATTAAAACATGATTGATAGTTCATAATACAAATTATATTTATACATGATTGACTGTCCATAATATAAAATATATTCATTCTTGATTGGTAGCCTATAATATGAAATAGATTCATACATGATTGGTAGTCAGTAATATAAAATATATTCATACATGATTGATAGTCTGTAATATAAAATATATTCAAAAATGATTGATTGTCCATATAAAAATGTATTCATACATGATTGATAGTCTGTAATATGAAATATATTTATACATGATTGATAGTCTGTAATATGAACTGTATTCATACATGATTGATAGTCTGTAATACGAAATATATTGATACATGATTGATAGTCTATAATATGAAATATATTCATAAATGATTGATAGTCCATAATGTAAAACATTCATACATGATTCATTGTCCATAAGGCCAAACAAAAGAATATGTGTTTCCAGTCAGCCAGCCATTCCTGTTTCTCATTGCAGACCCTAGCACTTTTTCCCCCATGGTAAAAAGAAAAATTTAAAAAAATTAGATTAAATATATAATGTTAAAAAAATGACCTGACTGCTACCCTAATTTTAAAACCAGCGCAATAGGAAAAGCACATATCATTTTGTTTGGCCTAATATAAAATGTATTCATGCATGATTGATTACCCATAATATATTATATTCGTGCTTGATTGATAGTCCATAATATAAAATATTTGCATAGATGATTGTTTTATAATTTTTTAAAAGAAAGGCAGCAGCCTATGATAGAGAACATCATCTACATTTGGCCTTTTATTTATACGTTTTTACTTTTTATGTCGTTAGAAAGATTGAAGGAAATTAATAAAAATGGAATTCCTTATAAAATTGATGATGTGCCTGCAGGTCTAGATTTCTCCCCATGGTTACAGATAATTCTCACACTCCACTCAGATTCAACTTCTGATGCCTGAGTGGTCTAGTATTTGACATTGACCAGTCAAATTTGCAATTAGACTCTGATTGATCACTGATTTTACATAAGCCATTAAAATTCTGATGTCTAATTGACCCTGATTATTATATGAAGAGCATTATGTATAAGTGTACAGTGTACTGATGTAAGTGCATTTGACATCAACCAGTTGATATTCTCTTGTTTGTTTGATCATGTTTTGATATTAATTAGTCAAATTCTGATGTTAGATTGGTCATTGATTCGACATTAGTAAATCAGAAGATCATTTTGTCAGATTGGTCATTGTTTTGACATTAACTAGTCAAATTCTGAGGTCAGATTGGTCATTGATTAGACATTAGCCAATAAAATATTCTGATGTCAGACTGGTAACTGATTATACATTAGCCAATCAAATTCTGATGCCTGATTGGTCATTGATTTGAAATTAGCCAATCGAATTCTGATGCCTGATTGATCATTGATTTGAAATTAACCAGTCAAATTCTGATGTGTTGATTGGTCATTGATTTTGACATTTACCAATTTTGCTCTCTGACAGGTCATTGACACTCATTATTATATTGATGCATTATGAATAGATCTTCAAGGTTCTAACTTGGGTACATGAGTACATATTTCAAAGGGTAAATGTGATATGCGTACAGATATAATAAAATTCACACATGCCTCTTGTCTTTCTCTAGATGGCATGAGTGTACTGTGGGATTTCCAGACTAGTTCTTTGTTTCAGAAGGATTCGCTCATGAATTAAATTTTTCAAGAAGGGAACTAAAAGGTTGATGGTACACAAACACCATTTGTAGGAGTAATATGTCAGTGCACTCCATTGTTTAAAACTTTGTTACTCTTTTGTGAATGACCATTACTTGCAGGATAATTTTCTAACTCTTTTTGAAAATGTCCAGGCAGAGTTCATTGACACATAGAGTTGATCATTTTTATGTGAAACTGTAAGGTGAAAGAAAATTTACATGTTTTCAAGAAATTTCAAGATGAAGTATGCATTTTGGAGATTAAATTACGTACTTGTTTGACAGGTTCAATTACAGTACACTGGGACACTGAAGTGCAGACTAAATGCAGATATGGAGCTGATGGAGTATATGAAGTGAGGATTGTAGAGGAGCCAAGAATCGTGGCTGCCAATGAGCAGATTGCTGTTGGTGTTCTGGTGAAAAGAGGTATTTGATTACTCATAGACCTGTTATCAAGCTTTAGAATATGCAGTGATATTAACACATATATTGTGGATTCTGTAGGCTTAGATGTACAAAGTATATACTGTAATTCTTCTTGGACTAGTCCATACTTGAAGATTATCAAGCAATTCCACCACTTAAAAGTTAGTTGTTGTAAAGTTTTATTTAGGAAAGCTTTTTTCCAGTAAGAAGCCCTGGAAATCATGTGCAAGGTAGGCCCCAACCCACCCACAACCTTTTCCCTATTCCATGTTAGTCACTTTGCACTGTCTGCATGTCTTTGCTTAATAGTTAAAGACAGAATTGTCATTGGTCCAGGAAGCCAGCAACAGCACAGTAGTTAGCATGCTGGACTAACAGTTAAGGGGGTATGGGTTCACATCTGTCTAGAACAGCCTGGGTCAGCTGCCATTTTGTTTCTCATGGCAAGTTCATACTGTCCTGTCATAACATGAGAAACAAATGTTGTACTCCCAAACCCCCTGACACATTTAGAAAAAACAAAACAATTTTCAATAATCTTAGGGGAATGAAAAACATTTTTTTTACTACCACTATACATGTCTGAAGCATGGAGTCTGTAGAAACAGTAAACAGTCATACATAGAACCCATGTAAAACTATCCTTGGAGCAGTTTATACATCTGATTATCATGGAATCAGTGAAATGGTAATGAGGTCAGAGATAAGCAACCACCATTTCACAGGTTACTTAATTTGCTAGAATTGTTTGGATGATGCTGTATCAAATCTTTCAAACACCACTATGGGAGAGCCCATTAGGCTAATTTACATAGGTAAAGTACACTAAGCATTACAGCTCAATTCATCTGAGTTAGGGATTATAATATAGATGTGTGCTGAAGAACAAATGTTTTATACATCATTGCCATGAATGAGAATGATTAATCATTATTAAAGATTATTGGCATGTTTGTGATCTGCAGCAACATTTCTCTGAAGTCAGATTTTACTCCATATATAAAACAATGGAGGTGTAATTTAGGAAAAGATGAACCATCTACAAAATGAGCAGGGCCAAGCAAAACTAAATTCTGAACTCCTAGAAGGAGTTTGACTTTGTGAAGCACAGCAGCAAGGGGGAACATTTTAGTTTTTGATCACATTGCAAACACCATGTCAGCAGTAGTCATTCTGGAATGTACAACATCTGTCGAAATAGCAACACTACCCACATATTTGCCACTCACTTGCAGCAATGTGGTTAGATCATTTTCTATGCTGAGAAAAATCAACAAGATCTTCGGGGAAGTTGGAACATCTAGCCGGAAATGGGTGCCAAGATGAACCCAAATGACATTTGTAATGCCTTCAACCCACCCACCCCACTCCATGAAACTATTTAGAGCAGCAATGACTGTATCAAATGATACAGATATATATAATGTCTGTATTGTTGTGTTTATGTGAGTGGATGATATTAGACAATGTTAAGTCTCCAAATACTTCGGTTTGTAACTGTATTAAATGCTTTTAAGAAAACAGATGGTATTTTCTTTTTTTTATCAAGTTTGAATTTCCAGTAATTTTGTATAAACTTACATAAAAAGATAACTTAACTGGACAATGTCACATTTTTAGGTCACATGCAGTGACTCCCCTTGGGACCACACAACACATTTTTCAAGTCCCCAGATCACTCTGACACTATCAGGGAATACTGCAGGTGTGGGCAAAGTAATTTACTATCCATTTCTTGGCCATAAGTACCTTTGTATGTGTCTGTGTGCCATTAAACACCCATTAATCCCTACATTTTCTGTATGTGTCAGTGTGCCATTAAACACCCATTAATCCCTACATCTTTTTTGTAACTGTCATGTACCATTACATACCCATTAATCCCTACATCTTCTGAATGTATCAGTGTTAAGTGCCATTAAACACCCATTAATCCATACATCCTCTGTATGTATCAGTGTTATGTGCCATTAAACACCCATTAATACCTACATCTTCTGTATGTGTCTGTGTGCCATTAAACATCCATTAATCACTACAACTTCTGTATATATCAGTGTTATGTGCCATTAAACACCCATTAATACCTACATCTTCTGTGTCTGTGTGCCATTAAACACACATTAATCCCTACATCTTTTGTATGTATCAGTGTTGTGTGCCATTAAGCACCCATTAATCCCTACATCTTCTTCATGTATCAGTTTTATGTGCCATTAAACACTTATTAATCCCTACATCTTCTGCATATATCAGTGCTATGTGCCATTAAACACCCATTAATCCCTACATCTTCTGCATGTATGAGTGCTATGTTCCATTAAACACCCATTAATCCCTTCATATTCTATATGTGTCTTGTATACTATTAAACACCTGTTAATCCCTATATCTTTTGCATGTGTCTGTGTGCCATTAAACACACATTAATCCCTACATCTTCTGTATGTGTCCATGTGTCATTAAACACCATTAATTCCTACACCTTTTTTGTATCAGTGCTATGTGCCATTAAACACACATTAATCCCTACATCTTCTGTATGTGTCTATGTGCCATTAAACCCACATTAATCCCTACATCTTACATATGTATCAGTGTTATGTGCCATTAAACACCCATTAATCCTTTCATCTTCTGTATGTGTCTGTGGCATTAAGCACCCATTAATCCCTACATCTTCTGTATGTATCAGTGCTATGTGCCATTAAACAACCATTAATCCCTACATCTTACATTTTTGTCTGTGTGCCATTAAATGACCATTAATCCCTACATCTTCTGTACGTGTCTGTGTCTCATTAAACAGCTGTTAATCCCTACATCTGCTGTATGTATCAGTAGACTGCAAGCATGAGAGGCAATCATACAGAAAAATGGAAGGGGTTCTAAAGGGTTTAGATTCAAGGTTAGTCTCCTCAATGTTTATCTGGGTAGAGATTAGTATGTAGTGTGGGAAGAAATGTTGTATCTTCAACCATGAATTCTTATTTTTAACTAAACTTGGATTATATGTTATGACAAAATATTATTTACCCAGATATGTCCAAGGAAGACAGATTTTTGACAGGAGTATTTGGTAGCATGCCTGATGATAATTAAGCAGGAATATAAGCAGATATCTGGGGATTGCTTTGTCTCTGCTAATGAAAAATGTGCTTCTAGATTGAAGCAATGTGACTTTGTCCTTGGCACTTGGAGGAGGGTGCTGATAGATTGAAGCAATATGACTTTGTCATTGGCACTTGGAGGAGGGTGGGAGTAGGTGGTGGTGGTGAATTCTGCTCTGATTGACTTATGGAGATTCAAACATTGACCCATTTACTAGGCCTGGAAATGCTATAAACTCCAAAAATATGTCAATCATTGTCAACTACTTGAAAATTTTTCAGGTCCTAGCTGGCGTTGGGGTGACCAAGATGGTGGTGAGGGGAACTTAGGAACCGTTATTGCCATATCAGATAAGGGTCAAGTGAATGTGAGTTTCACTACAGTGTTCGTCTTTATTGTCATATATGATTTAGGGCATTGACAAAATGCAATCATTTCATTTTTATATTGAATTCGTGTATTATACAACTGTAAAAAAGACATCATTTCATTATATAGCAATTGTTCACCTTTGTGCATTACATGATAAGAAGTCATTATCAGTATTAAGTCATTAAGTCAATCAAAAACCCTTTTCAATAACATTCATATGTATATATATATATATATATAGAGAGAGAGAGAGAGAGAGAGAGAGAGAGAGAGAGAGAGAGAG
Source organism: Megalonaias nervosa (assembly GCA_016617855.1). NCBI lineage: Eukaryota > Metazoa > Mollusca > Bivalvia > Unionida > Unionidae > Megalonaias > Megalonaias nervosa. Next base: position 36,201 of record JAECUM010004164.1, on the reverse strand, counting down.
AGAGAGATGTGTGTTTATATCTATTTTTAGAATTAAACTTTATCATTGAATTATTCTGACAAGTATTTTGTGTTATCTATTCAGGTTGCATGGTCAGGTGGGCAACAGGGAAATTATAGATATGGTTACAGTGGCAAGTATGACTTGGAAGTCTGGTAAGTCAAGGTGTTATGTTTTATACAGAATAATTTGTATTTATTGGCTTTTCAGCTTTAGTATTGGTGAGACATAGGTATTCCTTAGCCCAGCAGCATTTGCCATGGTGTTGTGATAATCTACAATAGGGTTATGGTTTGGTTCAATTTTTGTTTTATGACAGAAAATTACCTAGTGATTTGTTAAAGATGCCTATGATTTTGTACTGGAATTTTGGTTTTGCAGGCCATTGTCTACTATGAATCACATTTCTAAATGAAATTAAAAGTTATTTTCCTGCTCAAAAGGATTGAACTCATTTGTAGTGAAGGTTTGTAGTTACCATTTTAATTTAGGGAAGTATTTTATTTTCCAAAATTTAAGGGATATATTTACTCAACTGTGTTGAATTGTAGCTGTCATTCTTTTGAAACTGATTTAGAAGAAGTTGTATATTTTGATGCTTTCAGTGAATTAGTTCTTACTTAAGTGTCCTTTGAATATTTAATTTGAAATTGTTTGTTGTTTTATGTTTATAGCATTTTAAAGTAGTATTAAGTCAGACTTGGGATCTGATACTGGGATTATAGCTTCACTTAGATCAACCATGAGACACATATTATAAGTGCCCTGAGGCTAGTATTATAACTTCACTTAGGCCCTGAGGCTAGTATTTTAAATTGACGTTGGCCCCTGAGGCTAATATTATAGCTTCACTTAGGCCCTGAGACTAGTATTATAACTTTGCTTAGGCCATTATGCTAGTATTATAACTTCACTTAGGCCCTAAGGTTAGTATAATTATAACTTCTCTTAGGCCCTGAGGTTAGTATTGTAAATTGACTTTGGCCCTGCAGCTAGTATTATAACTTCTCTTAGACCCTGAGGTTAGTATTATAACTTCACTTTGGCCCTGAGGCTAGTATTTTAAATTGATATTAGCCACTGAGGCTAGTATTATAGCTTCACTTAGGCCCTGAGGCTAGTATTATAACTTTGCTTAGGCCATTATGCTAGTATTATAGCTTCACTTAGGCCCTAAGGCTAGTATAATTATAACTTCTCTTAGGCCCTGAGGTTAGTATTGTGAATTGTCTTTGGCCCTGAGGCTACTATTATAACTTCTCTTGGGCCCTGAGGCTAGTATTGTAAATTGACTTTGGCCCTGAGGCTAGTATTATAACTTCTCTTAGGCCCTGAGGCTAGTATTATAACTTCACTTAGGCCCTGAGGCTAGTATTGTAAATTGACATTGGCCCCTGAGGCTAGTATAATTATAGCTTCACTTAGGCCCTGAGGCTAGTATTATAACTTTGCTTAGGCCGTTAGGGCAGTATTATCACTTCACTGAGGCCCTAAGGCTAGTATAATTATAACTTCTCTTAGGCCCTGCAGCTAGTATTATAACTTCACTTAGGCCCTGAGGTTAGTATTGTAAATTGACTTTGGCCCTGAGGCTAGTATTATAGCTTCACTTAAGCCCTGAGGCTAGTATTATAACATCACTTAGGCCCTGAGACTAGTATTATAACTTCACTTAGGCCCTGAGGCTAGTATTGTAAATTGACATTGGCCCCTGAGGCTAGTATAATTTTATAACTTCACTTAGACACCTAAAGCTTGTATTATAGCTTCACTTAGGTCCTGAGGCTAGTATCATAACTTTGCTTAGGCCATTAGGCTAGTATTATAACTTCTCTTAGGTCATGATGCTAGTATTATAACTTCACTTAGGCCCTGAAACAAGGATTGTACTTCACTTATGCACTGTAGCTAGGATTTACCTGGAGCAGGATAGCAGATTTTGACCCTAATTTGACAGCTTCTAATGGTCATATCTGATAATCATTGTTTGAATGTGTCTTTTTGTTGTCTTTGGCATATTCAAATATGCAAAAGCAAGACTGCATCTTCTTAGGTACTCTGACATGTAATCAAGGACACTGTTCTCTCGCTCTCTCTCTCTCATGCAAGGTCATCGATATATTAAAAAAAATCTTTAAGTTTTTGCCTCAAGGTATGTCAGTATTGTCATTGGTCCCAAACCTTGAGAGGGAAAGCGATCATGCTTGCATCATGTAGAATCACAAAGCATTGCATATTCATGCACCCCTACCCTCCATATGACCTTCAGCAAGGTTAAGGTCATTGGAAAATTAAAAGATATCTGACATCTAGTAAGAAAGCATGTGAGACATATAATTCTATGGAATTATTTGTACAGTTACTGTATCAGTTCCAGTGTAAGTTCTAACTATACATCGGAGTACTTGTAGTAAAGGGAATGACTGGTTTAATTTAGTATTTTACGTTACCTCGGAATATTTATCAAGAGCAAAGGCAGGATATTAAAAGAAAATTAAGTTCCAAGAAAGATCCTGTTTTATGTGTTTATTGAATCATCACTGATTTATGTGGAAATGGAGATGGTTCTTTTTGCCTCGAGAATAGAAAAAAACATTGAGTGCCTTGTATAGTAATGGTATTTTCTCATGTAGCTATTCATTTCCTGGTGTGGATTAATGTCACTCCCAAAAGAAGGCATTTATTACTGTATATACTCATTTCCATCTGCAAATGGCAGAGACCCAGATCTGCCATTGCATAATGCAACAGCAGATTTTGGGTCTTTGCAGTTTGTTAAGAATAAAGGTTCTTTGTTACTTTGTTGACAGAAATAATATTGAGTGCATTGTACTCTAATGGTATTATCGTATACTTTAGACATGTAGCTACTCTGTAAGTACTGTGGACTACTGTTACTCTTCAAAAAAGGATGGATGATCTGTTCTAATAACAACCTTCTTTGGTTGATGAAAGCAGATTTTTCTTGTAAATTCTGTTTTACCCAAGAAGACTTTACTGATCATATTAACTTTAGAGATATAAGCCTACAACTGCCTGATTGCAGCCCAACTTAAAGATGAAATTTCATCTTTTCTGTCTATATCATATAGACAAAAGCAACAACTTTTTGCCTAGTACCTCCTCTTGCCACCACTAGAGTGCAAGGGACAGTTATTATGCACAAATTTAATGCAGCATTCACTGACCTAGTATACAAAATCATAAATAAAATACACAAGTGATGTCACAAAGGGTCGTATTTTAGGATAGCTGTATTAAAACAGCATAAGAATATTATTCACTTGACCAGAGAAGTCAATGGCAGTTCATAGCAAATGAAGTTTATGCACCCCAACCCCAAATTTATACCTGCATTTTTCACATCTGAAGTTCATTTTTGACACCACATGATGCTCACAGTGCAAACACAAGCCCTTTTCCTAGGTGATAATTCTGTAAAACAATGTGTGCTAAACAGGTTGATGCAGCCGAAAATAGTTCCCATTCAAGCCATTTTTGATATACCCTACTTGCTCTGAACCCACATGTTTACTGTTATGGCAGGCTAGCTCTTCCTAGCAAACTATTGGTATTTCACTATCTACATACTGCATAGTAACTAAGGGATGTGTACATACCACACATTTATTTCAAGAACAACACAAGCCTGAAATACCTAGTTCACAAATATATCCATATCTTTAATTAGTAAACAATAATAGCTGAAAAAGTCACACCATAGCCCTAAGTTAAGAAATTTGACAGGGCCCAATTTATGAAACTATGCCCTGTCACCTAAGCATCATCAGTTTCTAAGATGAAGGAACTACCAACAAGGATGCTCACATAGTGGGGTGGATGGCAGGGTCTTTAAGTAACATGATTGGGTAAGTATTCTTGCAGAAAAATAATTTACTAAAAAAATTTACTTTCTCTTTGAATACAATCCTCAATCATATTAACATTAGGAGAATAGGTAATTAGAGGAGGGAGTGCTGAGCATCCTACTTATAAGTCAGGTATCCTTCTAGAGAAGTAAGATTGGATTTTATATGTGAATGATAACCCACTCTCCTACTTAAAGCAACATAGCCCTCTCTATGGTAACGTGATCTGTGACCATTCTATCAGGTTAAAAATAAGATTATTGAAATCTTCTTTCCGTAAAAATTCACTGGTGAATCCAGTGACACTAAGAGACTGTGTTGATTTAATTCAGTCTGGTGGTCATCTGGGCCACAGCTGCAGGACCCACCAGATTCTGGTTTTGTATCTGCATAGCTAAATCACTGAGAAGAAAATTTGAGAAGGTAACATTGCAATATGCCAGCCAACAGCTTCTATGGTGTCTCTAACACAAGATTCACAGAGATCACTCTAATTTCATGGGCTGAAATCCTCATGAAGCAACTTTGATATTTTGAGACAACAGAGTATGCGTAGCATATAACCAACTTATGCCACAAAGACCGGGCTTGCGATGTGATATTCTGCTTTCCTGCAGCTTAAGTGAGATTCAGGCTAATGGCTCAAATTTTATCTGAACTGAGCGATGTTAAGACCCAGGACAGATTTTATTATGGAAACAAGGTGAGGGATTTTGGTCTATTCAAGTCAACATTGGCTAGTAGGTCTGATAGATTTTTATCAATATCTCTTCTGCCATGATGCCTGAATGTTTCTGATGTCATGGAGCAGTAGCCATTGATGGTAATTAGTGTCAACTTTTTATTCTTGTAGAGCCAGAGAAAAAAGTCAGCTATTTGTGGGATTGAAACACTCAAATTGATAGTATTGACTCTACACAAGTTCCTGAAAATATGCCACTTTCCCCCACAAGCCTTCACGGTGGAGGTCTTCTTGTTCTCAGGATTCGCTCCATAATCAAAGGTCTAAATTCTTTCTCTTGCAAGGCTATCCTAACAAGAGCCAGGCATGAAGGAGAAGATGGTCTGGCAGGTGGTGGAACACATACAACCATACTTGTTTGAGATGATTTGGTTGGCCACAATCTTCCTGGGTATGTCTGTTGTTAGATTGAATAGATCATTGACCCATAACTTGCCCCATCTGAGAGGGGCTATCAGAATTTTCTTGCAAATCTGACCCCTTCTTTTCTGTATTATTTTTGGTCCAAAGGTCTAAGTGAGGGTTAGGCAAAGGCCCATAATCACTCCCACCTGATTAACAGTGCATCCATGCCCAAACTTATGTTTCTGGAAACAGTGAGATCAGGGTGAGCCGTTTATGGTTCTAATATATTGCAAAAAGTTAGATCATTGGATGCCCACAGAGAACATAAATCCAACGAAAACTAAGAATGAAGTGACTATTCCATATGAATAACCTGACCCAATTTGGGGAGTGTCTTCCAAGATATTGATTCTGCGGGGAATGTGTCTGATTTGTATGTTGATCTAACAATGGCAGCTCCAATGAAGAAACTGCCAAACCTTCATGCACAGGTGAGGCAGTTTGGTTCCCTCCCCATTTGAGGAGGTAAAACACCACTACAGAGTTGTCTAACATAATCAGGATTGACTTCCAAAAGAGTGAACAGCATTTGGGATAGCATTGATTTTGAAGTTGACGTGAAAAGGCAGTTCCATTGGTCTCCATTTGCTGCTGACCATGTCAAAGTCTGGCAGTAGGTGGGCTACCCAACCATATGTTCTGGCCTCTGTACATACCATCAGTCTGGTTGGGGCTTCTCTGGAGGAATTCCAGTTGTGAGCCAACGGCATTTACACCACTGATACAGGAATGATCATACTTCATTTGTGATATTGACCTTTTAGTCAAGTGGACTGGATAAAGGGCACCTTTGAGCCAACAGAGTAATTTTAATGGGTGCATCTAAATGCAGTCCAGCAGGGTGATGATACAGTCAGTAATTTGGTAAAGACTCAGGGGTATATGAGCCATTGATAAGCAGCTACTAGTAGCCTGGCAGGGTTGCATACTAGCAGAACAACTATAAACCTGCCCAGGACAGCATAGTCAGTACAACTGTAAGCCTGGCCAGGACAGCATAGTCAGTACAACTATAAGCCAAGTCAGGACAGCATAGTGGCAGTACAACTATAAACCTGGCCAGGACAGCATGATGGCAGTACAACTACAAACCTGGCCAGGATAGTCTAGTGGCAGTACAACAATAAGCCTAGCCAGGACAGCATAATAGCAGTACAACTCATAAGCTTGGTCAAGATAGAATAGTCACTGTACATCTAATACAGTTATAAGCATGGCCACAGCTGCACATTGGCAGTACATCTGTTAGCCTGACCACTATAGCATTGAAGCGGTACAAGTTTAAGACATAGTGGCAATACGGCTTTAAGCCTAGTCAGGATTGTATACTAGCAATACAACTATAAACCTGGCAGGACAACATGGTGGTAATACAGCTATAGGGCATAGTGGTGGTACAACTTGAAGCCTGGCCAGATTTGTATAGAAGCAATACAACTGTAAGTCTGGTCTGGATTGCACACCTGCAGTACTGCTCTAAGCCTGGTCAAGATTACATAGTGGCAGTACAACTATAAGCCTGTACAGGATTGAATAGTGGCAGTACAGCTAATAGCCTGGTGGTCAAGATATCATAGTGGTAGTACAACTATAAGCCTGTACAGGATTGAATAGTGGCAGTACAGCTAATAGCCTGGTGGTCAAGATATCATAGTGGTAGTACAACTATAAGCCTGTACAGGATTGAATAGTGGCAGTACAGCTAATAGCCTGGTGGTCAAGATATTATAGTGGTAGTACAACTATAAGCCTGTACAGGATTGAATAGTGGCAGTACAGCTAATAGCCTGGTCAGGATATCATAGTGGCAGTACAACTGTAAGCTTGTACAGGATATCATAGTGGCAGTACAACTGTAAGCCTGTACAGGATATCATAGTACAACTGTAAGCCTCTGCAGGATATCATAGTGGCAGTACAGCTGTAAGCCTGTACAGGATATCATAGTGGCAGTACAACTGTAAGCCTCTGCAGGATATCATAGTGGCAGTACAACTATAAGCCTGTACAGGATATCATAGTGGCAGTACAACTATAAGCCTGTACAGGATATCATAGTGTCAGTACAACTATAAGCCTGTACAGGATATTATAGTGGCAGTACATTTATTTTGTACCACTGCAATTCAACATTATGCTACAAAAGTGCTCATAATGACTCAGATAATGGTGTGATGTGGTCTTTCATGGTGGAGGAAGCAGGAAAACCCAGATCGAACCATTGACTTTCGAATGGTGACCTACTCTTGTATGAAATTGAAACCAGGACCATGGAGGTGCAAAGTGAGCACATTATTGTTTCACTATCCAGGTAATGGCCATGACAAGTTGGGCCAATTATTATGTCAAAACCACATGGGTCTGTTTGTTATACGTACACAAATAGTAAATATCTATGAAAACTTACATTTTCTGGTTGACTGTAAATGGTAACAGAAGAATATAATACCAGAGAGAATTATTAAAGTATCATTCACAAAGATTATTCACAAATGAACAAAAATGTATAGTTTTCCTCAATGTCTCTAGACATTCCCATCTTAAACAGGCTTAGTTTTCAGTTTTTATGATCATATTTTAACCTAGAACACATAATTATTTTACCTCTTGTTTTTATCAGTTCACCTGACATTGTGAGCAAGGGCCCAGTATGGGAGTTACAGAATACACAAGGAACCTGGGAACAGTTCCCAGAATACTCTCTCCAAAGTATTGAGGAGGCATTTAATGGAAATAATAATGGAACAATGCTACTAACAGTAGAAAAGAAAATGTAAGTTGCAGATGTGAGGCCTGTCTGTACTTTTGAATACAATATACCTGACTAAAAAATATAAACTCTCTTAAAGTCCAACCAGACTGCAAACAACAAAGATCCTGATCTGCTATAGCATAATGTACTTGCAGATTGGGGTCTGTTATGTTTGTTTTACTGATTACTCCTAACAAACTGCACAGACCTAGATCTGCCAGCACATTATATGACAGCAGATCTGGTTCTGTGCAGTTTGCAGTTGGATTCATAAGTGAGTATATATGGTATGACATGCATTATTGTAACATGAATTTGAATATACCATGGTCACATCATTTCTCATGATTGTTTATCTTAGATGTTCCTTATTCCCTAATACTACTCAAAACATCAGTGAAGCTGACAAGCAAAATGTAGTTAAGTTCTAGAAACCTATAGCTTACATATCATAATTAATATTCTTACACAGAAATTAGTAATTTTCATTGAGCATTCAGGCTATCTTAATCTTGATTGCTATATAACTTGACAAGAAGTAAACTAAATAACTGGACCCTCCAAATTTCTTGACACCATATTTTCTAAAATTAGTAATAGTTTTAAATGGTATATAAACATGCCCAGAAACATGTCAAGTGTTTTTAAAGCCAAAGGAAAAAAACTCAAGTTTGGAAAATAAGCTTAGGAATGTTTTATTTTGTGCTAAAACCCTGTTGATTGAGTAGCCATTGATCTGGTTGTGGAATCGCTTTGATCACCCTAATTATCACATGAATTAGGCAGCAGTAAAAACACCTGACATACAGTGTACTCCACAATTCATGATCAGGCAGTTCCCTAAGCAAAGCAATGTACAAAATCATTCTGCAAGCTTGTTAAAGGTAATGATATTTATTTAAGGAATAAAACCTTTCATCTTAAGAAGCTTATGGAATTAATTAATGAATTACTTTAATAACTGTAAAATTAATGGTCACATGAGCTTACATGTGATTGCAGGCTTTTATGACTGGAGAACATAACAAGGGAGATAAAGAAGTCATGCACATTACATTTTTTTTTTGGATTAATTTGTGTAAAATAAAGTGTTTAAATACATATGCAGGTTATTGTCGTGTTTTCTTTTTTTCCAGTAAACTAAACTAGGTGTTGCATTTATTTATGATAGAGATATCATCATTTCTGATACACGAGATTCACAAGTTCTTGTTGTGTCAGTTTTATTCAGTAGTATATTTTCTCATAATGATTGCCTTTTGGATATAATCTGTTTGTTCTTTGTACCTGCAATCAGAGTAGAGATAATGGCATATTCTGCAACTAAATTTTCTTGAACCAGTTAAGTGATTTGGCTCCATTACATATTGAGGGTGATAACTGGTATATTTGGAGTTTTAGTGTCAAGGTTGCTTGAAGTATTTTTGAAGAAGAATATTATTTTTTTTCAGATTTTAAGAGATAAAATATTATGAATAGATATATGTTATTTCAGTGACATTCAAAGACATTCTTTACATTTTGAAACAATATTGATATTAACACTTTGTCACATTTATAGACAAGTTTCTAGATTTATTGCCAATGGCAGTACATTTACATGATGAACAGACTGTCATAATTTAATAAAAACAAAAAGGAAAATGAACATCAGAAATGCAACAATAGTTCTTTATTTATAAAAGAATATTGAAATATTAACATGCAAGTGTTTTTCATTGGCAAGCAAGGATATAATTAAACCTGGTTTACATATCTAGGCCACTTACAACTAGCATTGTACTTGCCAGACACATCAATACACAATCATGACAATAAAGATTTTTTTCCACACCATATATTTGGGAAAATTGATAATTTTCATTAGTACATACACATGTTACACAAACAGAGAGAAATGTAATTATTTTGTAGGCCCACATATTTAAGTCATTGATGGTACTATCTGTTTGACTGGCAATTTGCTTTTTCCCCTTCCTGACACTCATACATGTATTCATTGATTTCATTTTTTATCTTTCATGCTATAAAAATTGGTTTAGTAAATAGTGCAGTCTAACTGACTAGCTATTTGTCTCTCTGAATATCTTATCATTTAGTCTACCTTAACTGCTGCAGATGAAAAGATAAAGAGGAAATATGAGCACATTTAAAAATCTGACTGAGCAGATCAGTGAAAAGCAGAAGAATCTTGCAGATACATGTGTTTCACTTTTGGCATGCTTTTATGTTCATTTTGTAAATGTGTCTGATTTGCAGTAAAAGATGCCTCCACTTTATGTCAGTTTAGCTGTCATATACAAATATACCGGTAAATCATTTAGTCCAAGTCAGGTCAGGTCTGTTTGGTTCTTTGCTGCAATACACATTAATTCCATGTTCTAGTTGATCCGAAATAAAAATGTTGCTCTTAGATGAATATTGTGTTGACATGACAGCCAATATGGCCACAGCCATTGGCATCTTCAAAATCTTTATATTGCAACTCTTAGATGGAAAGTTATATTGGGTTATCACCAAAAAACTTAATATGTCTAGTTGATCTTAAATGAAAATAGCACAAATATGGCAGCCAATATGACTACCATGACAACCATATTGAAACTCTTGTTATTTCTACCCCTAAACGGAAAGTCATACTGACATGGGGGTTTCACTGGAAGACTTCTGGCTTCTAGTTTGTCCTGAATAAAAAAGATGCTGATATGACATCCAGCATGGCCACTATGATGGCCCTCTTGAAAATCTTCTTATTGCTATTCATCCAGAATTGATGGTCACATCATGATAAAATTTTCACTGACAGACTTCTTATGATATCTATCTGGTCCTAAATCAAAATGGTACCCCACAGACATCCAATATGGCTGCCATAAAGAAAATACTTTATATACGCAATTGTAAGTCAAGTCCAAATGCAATCTTCACAAACCCTGATCTGCCAGCACATTATGTGATGGCAGATTTGGGTCTGTGCAGATTGTTAGGAATAATCAGTAGAACAAACAACATAGACCCTAATCAGATCTGTAGGCTCACTATGCTATGGCAAATCATGATAATTGTTGTTTGCAGTTTTACTTGACTTATAAGCAGGTATGTATTGTATTGAAAATGTTGTTGTTACCAATTCATCTTAATACTATATTATATTGGCATTGGATTTTCATCAAACATCTTCTAATGGTAACTTACTTGTCTCACATAAAACACTAAACTGTTCTTTGTTCAGTTTGCAAATTTTGATGGTTGCACAATGTTGACCTGAGAAGTACTGCTTTGGTTTATCAAAGAGAAAGGTCTCTGTGACCTGCTTAAATCCTTGGTTTGTCTATGTGATTGTTCATTGTTTATCATCTTGTGTATTAAAAAATATCAGCCTTTTGTACTTAAATGCTTGCTTTCATCTGACAGCTTCATTTCCTGATTTACTTTAGGTTGGTTTGCAGGTAAATAGGGCTTTGCTAATTCAGAACCCTTACTTTTTCTTGTTTATCATTGTACTTTATATTCCATTACAGGTATAGATTAGTCTTCTCAAGTATGGAAGCAAGGGACCTTGGTAATCAGCAAAGCTTCAAAATTAGACGTAAAGTCTAGGTAAGTTAGTTGATTATTCTGTAATGAAAAGTGAATGGAAATCAGAGGGGAAGTTGTGTGTGTGTGTGTGTGTGTGTGTGTGTGTGTGTGTGTGTGTGTGTGTGTGTGTGTGTGTGTGTGTGTGTGTGTGTGTGTGTGTGTGTGTGAGAAAGGGTTAAACTGATATTTTGATAGACTTCATAAACACAGTCACATGAATATGATGTTTATAATATATTTTCATTCTAAAGAAAGTTTTGACTCCACAGTAGGTCTCTTCAGGCAGTAACAGCAAACCAAAAGTTTGTCCCTATAATTTGCTAAGGATTACTGGACAATTTTTATTTTTTATTTTTTTAGTGAAATATATTTTATTCCTGTCACCGATCATAACATTGCCAAATGTTCATAATGTTGTCAATGTTCGTATGTTGCTTCATAGTAATCATGCAGTTGGGCTGTAAATAAGTTTGGTCAGTGACACCTCTATTGATACCTGAGAAAGGGACTGTGTAAACTAGACCGAATTGAGTTTAGTCTGTCACTTCTGTTGATAGCCTGGGAAAGGGACTGTGTAAACTAGACTGAATTGAGTTTAGTCTCTCACCTCTATTGATAGCCTGAGAATGGGACTGTGTAAACTAGACTGAATTGAGTTCGGTCTGTGACACATCTCCAGCAAAGAAACAATCTGTAATGAGACATATATTTATCCTATCCATAAATTGAACAGTTAGGTTTGTTAACACTCATATGAAATTTATTTAGTCAAAACCGAACTTGATGAAATAAAAATTAAATGGATAAACGCAGTAAATAAAAGGATCAACAGATATACTAATTTGAACAAGTGGCAAGATCTCTGATTGTGGCATTTCAACAACATGTGTTGGTTTTAATAACACCGATAAAACAACCAAGAATACAGACCTTTTCAGTAACATTACAATTTACTCATCCAGATAAACCAAATAACTTGATACGAGAAAAGACAAAGACCCCAATTTACTTGGTCATTATGTATTGTAACTCCACAGGCAAATCATTTAAGACAGTATCCATCACACTACAGTGAAACAGGTTGAGAACATTTGTCATCATTATAGAATTGGCATCATGTGGGTTTTCACAACAGATCAGCAAAGAATATAAACCTTCAAACTGAATGTACAGCCATGATTGCTAATTCTTGAAAGACAGAATGGTTAAACTGAATAGGGATTCTGATGAATGTGGCACTGTGATGGTGGTTTGACAGGTACACAAGTCTGGTGTACAGTCCTTGGCTTACAACTTTACCTTATAATTTTATGAAAATGGTAACCAGACAGCTTTTTCTGTCAATTTATTTTTACATCTTACTTTGGAATCTGCACTCTCCTTGCAGACTCTACTCACCAATTATGGTTACAGCTGATTAAGTAAGCTTATATCATGTGCATAGCAGTGTGGAAACACATCATGTGCCAAAACAAATCATAATTGCAGGTGTTTGCTCATGCCATTGCATTTACATGGTGAAACTGATCCTAGTACAGCAATTTTGGCCATAAATGGCAGGTGGTTGCTTGTAGCAGAGGTCCCTCAAATTTGACTATACAATCAAACTTGCTACTTCCTGTATACACTATGCATTAGTTGAAGCCATTGTTATCAGCATACATTATAATTTGAATTGGGAGTATTTCACTTTTTCCTTTCCATTCTCATTTTGAAAATAATTGGTTTGTTTTGGGATTCCTTTTCCCATGAAATTGAATGACTTACACTCATACTCCCAAACTTTGTTTTTGAGGCAGAAAAATAATTACATTGTATCATTTAGTGAATTTTCATACTTGGTTGCAGTGTACATCTTGCGCATAAGATGAGGTCAATACTAGTGTATGAGTTTCAGTTAAAACAATTATTTATCAAGTCTAAACACAAAGAAAGTGTACAATACAAATTCTTTTTTCATACGATTTCTATATTGTTATTTTTCAGAACTACAATATGATCACAAACAGGGAGACCATACGGATTCTGAAGGAAGCTTACATTTTGTGTGATGATTGGTTTTGTTATATGGAGAATATTCATTTAAACATTTACAAGTACTGGCACTACTTAAATGACGTTTGTCTGCGCAAAGTTCTTTGGTGATTATTTTCATTAATTGTATCCATATTCATTAATATTAAAGGAAACCACAGAGGTGCAAGGGTTTCCAAATTGATGGGTTGCATTGCTGTGTTATATGTATGAAATAAGTTTGGATTACTACGGAATAATACTTAATTTGCATATTAAGAACTTTTTACTGCATTAGTAATGAGAATACAATTTTGGAATAGTGTTAAGGTAGTGTTTGAACTAATGTTTCTTCTGTCTGATTTTCATTTTTTGTATGCCTGTACATATTTGATATATATGTAGTTTATTATTAATATCATACAGTAAAACCTGTCTCTAGATAACCAACCCTTCTATCAACAAATAGCAGTTTATCAAGCCAGTGGTCTTTCATAACAGGTTTGTGTAAGATGACCAGTTTTCAAGTGCAAAATTTAACAAAGTTTAAGGGAAAGTACACACAATTACTATACATACATTTTATTCTTCATAGCTTTTGTTAAAATACTGCAGTTATTTCATCTCAAAATGACTGAAGAAATAAGTCAAGATAGGCATCCATCATAAAGCAATCACATTTATATTTGAAGATCATGTATGAAAATATTACGATATAATTTGCAAAATCAGCTAAGGAAATATTTATTTGTTCTGATGTGAATTGGACTTTAGCAGTTTGGGGTAAATATGGAATAAGTGTGTATATGTAACAAACAAATGAAATAAACTGAATTAACCCTCCAGAACAAAATTATTTTATTGAGAGACAAAAGCCAGAAGTTTAATTCAGTGGTGACAGAAAGAGATTTAATGCAATAAACAAAGGGTGTAACGAGTTTCACCACAATGAATAGATGATGACTCGGTGTGTAGATTTAAATAAGGGTAACAACAAAACATGATGACTTGGTGTGTAGATTTTAATAAGGGTAACAACAAAACAGATGACTCCTCAGTGTATAGGTTTAATAATGGTAACATTAAAACAGCAACAAAATTCATTAACTTTTTATGATGACTTTCAAATCTGGAAAAGGATAATCACTTAATAAAGGCAAAGACCAAGACCTCATGCATCCATGGCATTATTGATCGACTTCAAATACAAATGACATAATGTACAGTGAAGCTTCTTAGGAAGATTTCTCATTATGACACAATAGACTCTGTTACTGAATAGATACTATCTGTCTAAAGAATACAGGGTCTTTCAAGACAGCTGTTCCTTCAATAAAGATCCTAACTTTATATAAAACATTTGATCCATGTATGAAGAATGTTTCAAATGGCATGTTGTCTTCCAAAACAGAGATAATCCACGTCATGTTTTAATGTATATCAATAAGTTTTCAAAACATTTTTTTGAAGATTTTTTTTTTTGCCTTCTTAGATTACAGTATACATTTTAAATTGTCCATCAGTTATGTAAGTTGCAAAGGTTCAGTTTCTTCACCACCTTGTAATAAATGAATACATTAAAATTACCATATATATTCGCTTTTAAGTTGAGGTCAACTGCAAACTGCACAGACCCAGATCTGCCATTGCATAATACTCTGGCAGATCTGGTGCTGTGTAGTTGTTTGGAATTATTGGTAGAACAAACAACAGAGACTCTGACCTACAGGCACTTGATGCAGTGCAGCTCAGGGTCTATGTTTTTTGCAGTTGGACTTGACTTGTAAGTGAGTATATACAGTATTTTGTTACTTTAATCTGTGATATACATACAATATCCAAACTGTATTAGTATCATCTACCACAGATGATACATGTAAGAAAAAAATTAATAGAAAGAATGGATAAGGACTTCAGTGTTGTACACCCATCATCAGGATAGTTGCCCAGTTACCACATATGACCTGATTGGAAGCTGTACTCACTTCAGAAGAAAACCTTTGATGAAAAGAACATTGTTTCCAGTTGGCTCACACATTCCCAGACATGTGTCCCAGCACAGTACAGCACTTCAGTATAGCATGATTCACTTGTTTGGTGTACAGACTTACTAGTCATTTTTAGACCAGTTACATTTCATGTTTCACTTTGTCAGTGAATCAAGCATTACAAACTACAAAATTCTGCCATAGACTACCTAAATTTTCATTAACTAAAATAAAATTAAAATAAATTCACTTCAGTGTTTACTACATTTTGTTTGGGCATAGTAAATTTTGACGAGAGCGAGAGAGAAGTAAAAGATTAAATTTCTTCAAATAGTTATTTACGGAAAACTGGTAGTTAATAATAAGAATTTTTTATTCTTAAACTATACAGGGGCAAACTACTATTAATATCAGTAGCACATGACAGGAATCAAAGTACTTATTATGCATCATTGTTGCACAGATCGACGTAGTCCACTTAACCCTGCTGGGTATGCTTCCTCTACCAACTGCTGTGGTCCTGTTTAAAAAATTGTACGCAACAGACTCATGCCATGAAAACTCGACGTCAGAATGTTTTACATATCCATTATGAAAGAGATAAAAGCTGTCATTATTTTAATTTTTTTTTTTTTTTTTTTACTGAAATCTTTCCATTGAACAAGCACTTATGCAAACCATGATCCATAGTGTTGACATATCCAAGTGTCTGATGATTGGACAATAATCTTAACTTTTATCTTATGTAGCTTTACTGACAATTCATGGTCATATATCAGCTGATAAATTTGAAAATAGTATGGGTTTTTTTTCTTCATTTTATTTCTGTCTTATGTAAAGTATTTCTGCAAGACAATGATTATATTAATGATTGAGGAAACTAAGCAGAACCTTGTGCAAACATGGTTGTAGAAATGTGCATCAAGTCAGCTTAGTTGCTAATGCAGTTCCCCTCTGCCTGACAGTCTTGATATACCTGATGTGGCATCCTCTGTCTTGCCTGTCACTGTTGTAAAGCATTACCATAATCAACACAGACATCAATTACACCGCTTAATAGTATTTCCCAAGGACAAAAGCAGAGGGCACTAATCTTTCATCACCAAAAACACATATACATATTAAAAGTCTCTTATATAATTAATAAATGTATGCAAATCTCAAATAATCTTAATATAAAACCAAGTAACTTGTGTAAGAAATAAACCCATGCAAGCATTAAAAGCCTCAAAATAATGTTCATATAAAAGCAATAAAATCTTCAGTGTTCCTATAAAATGAAGCATTACAAACCTCAATCAGTCTATAAACCAAATATTAAAAAACCTATATCAAACAGTGTATAAACCAGGCATTAAAAACCTCAATCGAACAGTGTATAAACCACACATTAAAGACCTCAGTGTATAAACCATGCATTAAAAACCTCAAACTGTATAAACCATGCATTAAAAACCTCTATAAAACTGTATAAACCATGCTTTAATAACCTCTATCAAACAGTGTATAAGCCATGCATTAAAAATCTCTATGAAACAGTTGTCATACAAATCAAATGTCATGTGTAAAAAAAATCTGTTGATTATGTAGGATACATCGTTTTATATGGATATTGCTATTTTTGGTGTTTAATTGCTTGCAACCTGTTTTTGGTGACTAAACATGTAGTCTATAGATTGAAAATCAATTCACACAGAAAAACTGACCATGTGCATGGTACATAGCCATAAAACATGTAGTCCAAGAAAAAAGAGGTTGGTAAAGTGATTCTAATAAATAATTATTATAAATAATTTAAAATAAATAAGTAAATAAATGAGAAATAGAATAAATGGGGTGAAAGTAACTCCAGTGTCAGAGTTATCATCATGTGTAATATTTTAGTGCAGATTCTCTCTTAGCTATTTCCATTATAATGCAGCATTTTTATGTGTACTTGTACAAACTTTAAATTACTGAATTTTGCTTTCTTCATAAAAACAGTTTAGGTTTTACCCAGTCATTGGCAAAGTGAAATGTAACATATACCTGGTCTAAAAATAGCCAGAAGAGCCACCATAGCTCAGTTGGTCAAGTATTAGACTGATAATCCAAGGGTCACTGGTTCAATTCTCATCCAGTTCAGCTTGGCTTGGCTGCCTGTGTCCTTGGGTAAGGTGCTTAGTTCATTTCATTACTATGTTAAAGCAACAATGTTAAAAGTACTGTACAACCAACTACAGCTACAAATAACTGGAGGACCAGTATTAAGTGACTGATTCTGGTTGTTTAAAGTGTCATGACGGAGAGCTGTACTGAGTGTCCAGTTCTGGCTGTTTGAAGTGTCACATCAGAAGACTGTATTGAGTGACCAATTCTTGTTGTTAGAAGTGTCACACTTGAAGGCCTGTATTGGGTGACTTTTCACAGGACGTTTTATTCTTAATTGTGTGTAGCTTCAGAATGAGTCATTTGCATAACTGTATAGGTTTTCTTGACAAATGTAGGATTCAACGTCTATTAGCAATGTTGAGTGATCTATTGAGTATGCATTTAGTTTACTTAGTTATTACTGAACAAAGCAATTAAAATATAACAGCCTTTAAATCTCAACTTATTAAATTGATCAAGAATGTCCTTAATCATCTATTTTGTGAGAATTTAATTTATAAGCTGTTTATTAGAGAATATTTGAGTTGGCATAGTGAATTTGAGGTCTGTGTTGCAATAAAAAGATTTTCAATGCCAGGTACTTTTTAAATAAGAACTGCTAATTATATTTGATTTGTGAACATTTTTAATTTTAGGTACACAAAAAATTTTTTTTATAGTACTGATTATACAATAGTGCTGACAACTGCATTGCTAACTTGTACACATTTGTACGACAGAACAATACATATTATCAAACAAAACCATTTTATAACAACAAAGTTTTCAGTTCTGAGTTATTTGATTTGATTTTGTTTAATGCAGACTTAGTACTCCCTCATTATAACACTGTCCATGGCAGCTGCTGAGTATAACTCTTTTTAGTGATACCACCTTGTAAAGTACACTACACAATTCCAGTGCTACAGCATGAAATGGAATCTTTGAATATACCTTCCTTATCACAGGAATGGCATTATAATGAAGGGCATTGTATTGAGGGAGTGCTGCGTAGTCTTCAAGTCTGTTGCAAGAGCCTAATATAGTTTGTATACATGTAAGTCAAAAAGATATTTTTATGCTATTTCAGTTTTATTTCACATTGTCTTGAGGGAGATCAGTATTAAGTTGTCCCCTTTAAATAATAATAATAATAATAATAATAATAATAGTAATAATTATTATTATTTAAAAAAAATTATAATTCAGAAATTGGTTTATATTAGCTAAAGTTTTATGTTGCAAGGCACTTCAGTTATTTGATTTTGCTTATTTATGTCAACTAACTTCATGTACATGGATTTTCAGAGGTGAGAGAGAGGAAGAGAGTCTTGTATCTGAACATGGTGTTAATCAGTTTGGATAAATTTGTAAATAACTGGGAGCAAGATGGAGAGTAATTCCAAGAATTTATTTTTGTTGCTTCCTGTAAGTACTGTTATTCATTCATTCCTTCATTCCTTCATTCATAAACCAATGATAACGCAAGCAGAGTATTGTTTGAGCTGATAGAATGCAAGCTTAAATTTCACATAATTTTTACATTACAGGATCAATTATTTTTATCAAGTGCTATAAAATGTCTTGTGGACTCGCACAAGAGACCATTGCTTCAAATATTGTACACATTTTATACAGTAAACCTCTTCAGTCCCTCAAACCTTTTATAGTGACATGATTTTGTCCTCAGCAGTCACATTTCTCACTTCCAAAAGGTGACTTCCTAAGTTTTACTACTTTGTGAAAAATTTCAGATTTTATGGATGCAACATTACCTTTTCACACTGAATAAATTAATGATAATTTTTCAATCTAACACTGAAATTTCTCCAAACACTTCTATAAAGTGAGGTCTTGCAGACTGGCCATGTACCTCTAGAAAGGGGTCACTACTACATAACATTTAAAACATGTGGTCCCAACACTGTCAAGTTTAGGAAGTTTCATTGGTTATTCCAACTGTACATAGCAGCTTAATTAATATGACTTACCATTATGCTCCTAAATTACTTATCTGTACCTCTGTGCTCGAACTTGATTGTATTTATGCAGTAAGTGTGAAAATGGTTTACGAATAAATTTTAAGACCTTGACACAAGTTGTTGGTACATTCAATATTAAATTTTAAATTGCTTTATTAGATCATTGAAAATATACATTGTGCATGGAGACTTGCATTAAATGTTATGACCACTGTGCTATATGGCTGGGAATAATATACAGTGGCCCCCCCCCCCGACGAGCGGCCACTCGCTTCTTACGGCCAGAATCCCTAGGCACCAGTGAGTTTGTGTTCAAAAGTACCCCTCAAGAAATGGCCACCCCTCTAATGTAACCAGCGATCAGCATATTAGTACAAAACTGTAAAATGTTCCCCTCACAAGCAGCCACTTTTTATATCAAATGTGTCCAGAACCAATAATTAATTCATAAGGTAAGTAATCAGGTTATCTCTACCATCAATACCTGTCTCCCAATGTAACTTTGTCAGGTTTCCGTTACTGAAAGAAGTGTTGGCTAAAGTACATGTAACACTAAGATTAATATTATATCATTATCTATAAAAGCTGACATGTACAGGAAATGGGCTCAACAATGTTGTGATAGAATTTTGGGCTTCACACATCTGTTGAGTTCTTCTCTTTGATGATTACAACCAGACATAATTGTCAAGATTATAACATGGTCAGCATAGGCTAAATATAGATTTTGTGGATTAAAAAACACAGAGAAATTAACCTTGAACAAAACAGGGTACAAGACAAAGACCGAAAAATCATGTGATAATACATCTACCACTTCCTTTACGAAGAAGTCATTTTGTCAACTCTACAAACATTTCATCTGTATAATTAAATCGTATACAGTTAGCAACATTCGAATAAATCATCATCAAACATTAACATGTTGTCATGTAAATGGAGATGTATTTTTTAGAAGAAAGTCAGTTATTCTACTCGATGACATCTGGGGGTGTGGAGAGGGACTTGAAGAACAATTTTATGTAGAGAAGACTCGAATAAAACAATTTCATGCTGAAGAGACTTGAATAAACAATGTCATAATCGATGAGATTATTCAGCAGCAGTGGGAAAATGTAGCAAATGGAAAGAGAATTATGTATGTACCAAGATTTAAATGACATTTTTGAATGGTTTTGCAATATGCGTGACAACAATACCCGCTCGCATATCACACTTATGTTAACATTAAGAACTATTAATGTATGTTCAGTTGAAATAAGTCTATTCTTAAGACAAGAAGAACCTTTTCATAATTATTGTTACTTTTAAATGAAAATATTAAATGAAGATATTAAATGCTCTGAAGTCTTTCTTTAGTCTCCTCTGGAAAGGCCACCCATCTTATAAGGCCACTTTCCTGGTGCAGAAGGGGTGGCCGTATAAGAGGGGGACCACTGTATGATAAATAATGAGGAGAAGAAAGAACAGCTAAAATGTAATAACTTTTATTATACAAAATAAGGGAATATTTATAACACACTGATTAATAATAAATAAAGTTAAACTAAACTATAAAGGATATTTTCTAAACTGTCCTCTATTCATGTCTTGACTTGACAGATATCTGTAAGAATGTTTTCCTTGTTTGTGTCATGGTAGCTGTCTGTTAGTCCAATAAGTCAGCCCACAAACCTGTAATGATACTGGAGGGTTTGGATCTGATCTCATCTGTTCATTCAGTTGTGGAATTGTTGCAGACAAATCTGTCCAAAAACAACAGCTTATATTTTAGACACTTGCCTAAATTTTTTTGCTGCTCTTGTGTTACAGTTAGTTGAGGGTCCTTTTGGCAATATGTACAGAATATTTCCTGGTCAAATCTTGTTTGACAACTTGTAAATCCCAATGGAGTAATACCAGTGGAGTAGCAGAACCCTTCCTCCTGTCACCATTTTGATTTTCATGGCTATAACTTTCTATTTAATCATATCCAGCAACCAATTAAATACAACTATCACTCATTTGCTTTTGTCAAAATTTTGTTTGTTTTGGTCATGTGACTCATCTTGTAAATATTATCAGCTGTTATTTTTTTTTTCTTTCTTACAGTCTGTTTCTGGCTAGTGATGCATTAAATGAACTGAAGTAGAAATCTACTATAACAGGAAATTTGAAATATTAAACATAGATGCTTGCTTCCTAAGTGTATGTGACAGTCACATGACAAATCCATGAGCAAATATTAGCACTATTTTTGTAAATATTCACAAATCAATACATTGTTATTTCTCCATGTTTCAACTTGGCACAATGCAGTTCCATAGAATTGATTAAATTTTTGAAGGAAATATGACTGATCTCAGAATGATTAAATGATACAGTTAAATAAATGTGACCATATTTATCCAACAACATAATTAATACCTCAACAACCCATTTTGTACTAATTAAAATTATCCTGGATTCAATACAAATTTATTTTTATAGATAATTTCAGTAGACTATACAGTTAAATCACTGTTTTCTTGTGAATATAGTATATAGTGAATCAATAAGACGAGTATAGGACAAAGGAAAATTTTTAATATGCTGGAACAAAAAAAAAATAAAGATACAAAGCAAGGGGAACTAAAGTAAACTCTTACTGGGTAGACAGATTATTCAACCATGAACAATATAAGGATGATATAATGGATGAATAAAAAAGTCCACGATTTAAAATAATATTATATGAATGCCATTGCATGCATAGGAGTTAAATGATGACCAATAATAAACTGATTTCTGGAACTCAAATAAAAGCAAGTCAATGTGCATAAACCTATATTTGTGACAGCAACTCAATCTTAGAGACCAAGACATTTTCACTAATTGTATTTAAAACAATTATGGGACTACTTGGTCCATAGCAGTGTCAGCCCATTAACAAACTCTGCTCAAAACAAACTCAGCGTACCCAAATTGGCCCATAATGTACTCGGTCCAAATAACGAACTCGGCCCATTCGGTACTTGGCCCATTATATGTTTACTTAACCTTTCGGTCCATGATTTATAATGTGGATGTAATGTTCTTTCTTCAACAGCCTTTTCAATTTTTATATTCTTTATATGCTTCTTTCAACGGTTATTTATTCTGCAGTAGAAATATAGTGGAAAAATAAGCATAATCCCAGATTAATTAAATTATATAATGGATAATTAACATTTTGAATATGTCCTTGTCCTAATGCTGTTAATTGTTATTTGAGTTTTATGATAGCACGTGTCTGCTCTACCATTTGTAATTGTAACATGTTGACATATGTGAATCTAATTTCACTTGAACTTCCCATCCATATATCGTAAATTATGAATCAACAGTAAATATTTTTAATTATTCAAAGCATAAAATGTCTTTGTCCTTATAAGGTTGTTATGTTAATTTACTTATATAGATATTATTTTTTTATAAAAAGATAAGCACACAGACAAAGCAAATGTTTCAAATTCTTATGTATTTTTCTAGTATAAAATTTTGTATCTTTGCATATCTTTGCCCTGTCTTATTCCTTCTCTCAGTACAAACAGTAATTAAATGTTTCATCATATAATGGTACTCAGTTGGAGAAATCCCTAAAATATACCAAAAATAAATTTGATAAACCATAGGATCCCTTAGCACAGTAAGATAGATTAAACAGTAAAGGACATAGAGCTTTATGATGAAATAATGAGAAGACAGTTAAATTCTTCTTCTTAATGTAATACAATTTACTGAATAGCCGGGATAATTTTTTTGCAAATACGTTATATTTTTAACATCAAGAAGGAAAAGTGGAACTTATTACTGTATTAACTTTTAAGAAGGAAAATTGTATTCACAGCACTGATTTTTTAATCTTTCACCAGGTAATAATCCTATCAAAATCGACAAAAGTTATAATTATTAAAATGCTGAATATAATCAACAAAACTTTTTAATGAATGGATTATATAAATTACACTGATGTATAGTGTTTGAAAGTACAGATTTCCTTGACCAATTGATACTAGTTATCATTCAGTTGACAAAATAAAGACAAAAGGTTTAAATTCGATTTGACCAAATGCTGGATTTCAAGTATGCTTTAAAATAGTTTTCTCTGCATTTTTTCAGTTAAGATTAAAAACTTCATTCAGCAAAATATATTGTAACCATCATTGTGAACGAAATATGGGTACCCAAAAAATTATTGTAACATTCCTGTATTACAAACTCTGTTGCCATGAGTTACAGGCATGACACACAAGTGCATGCTTCTTTGCATTTACCACTTGTGAACACTCCACACAATGGTCCATACCCATAGATATATCGGTTGACCATTTACAAAAGAATATGACTGCACCTCACTATTAATCAAACCTGCAAAGTCTGCATACTTGTTAATGATTAACTAATTAGTAAATAACATGTTTGAATTAAATATTTCTTCTTCAGTAAAAATGGGTGTGACAAACCTGTTCAAAATCACCAAAAATACAAACTTTGGTCCGAAACGGACATTGTTGGCTATTTACTGTTCAATAGCAACAAGTGTTATAAAACCATACAAAATGAAGAGTAATGCAGACTTTGATGTTTTGTTTAAACGTTTATTGTTTAATAATATCAAGTGTTACAAAGCCATACAAAATCACAAACAATATATAATTGGGTCCAAAACTGACATTGTTTTGCAAATACATACACAATCACAAACAAAACAAAATTAGGTCTGAAACTGACATTGTTTTACGAAGCTATAAGGCCAACTTTGTAATGGTCCATGTATGTTATGGGAAAATTTTTTTATTTATATGGGCCGAATCTGTAATGGGTCAACTTCGTTCTGGGACAACTCTGTTATGGACCAACTCCTGTTACCATTTGAAACAAAACTTTTTGCTGTGTGGCATAATTCATGCCATGATTTTAATGTTGTGGGATTTTGCTTGATAAAATCATACAAGTGTTCTAAAAATTAAACAAAATTCCGGAGAGATTTACAATGTACTTCAACAGGCAGTACAAAAACAAACACTTAGATGAATTTAATAACAAATATTGTAATCTAAAGATTTCATTTCATTTCAAGCTGTTAGAGAATGTCTTTTTTTTGTGACTTAGATAAATGAGTTCAAAGAATTCCAAAAAAGGCAAGCACACCAGTCCCTTCTTAACCCAAACTTCATCCTGTGCCAAACCCACTTATGACATGATGTGGTCATAATAGGGAAAACCATTTTTTAAAACCCTTTGTTAATGGAAAAAAAAAGAATGCTTTTACTTCAGTAACAGTTCAGAATTTTTTCCACTTCTGTAAAATACACATGAAGGTTATTTACATATTTGTAAAGGCAATATATTTTCATTGAATTGGTGATTAGAAAAGCCTAAAAGTGAGATAGTATAGTTGCAATGCTTTGGATTTATCATATTACTTTGTACTGGGGACATTTTATTCGATGGAGAAGGAGGACAACTCACATTTATATTGGGGACTTTTTATTAGTGGTGAGGGAGGACACATTGTATTGGGGACATTTTATTCAATGGAGAGTGAGGACAACTCGCACTGTATTGGGGACATTTTATTAGATGGAGGGGGAGGACAGCTCACATTTATATTGGGGATTTTTTTATTGGATGGAGAGGGAGGACAACTCACATTTGTACTGGGAACTTTTTATTGTGTTTTGTGTTTGGGATTTCTAACAGTTTTAACAATTTTTCAGTCATATTGCTACAATGTCAGCAGTGTGGCAGTCCATAGCGATGTCTAGTACTTAAGCATCATGCCACAGGTATGTAGCATCATGTCCCACCCAATCACATTATCCTGACACCAGGCAGACTAGTCCTAACACTAACCTCTTATTGCCGAGTGCCTTGTGAAGCAGCGGTTAGTACCATTTTTATTAGATGGAGGGGCGACAGCTCCCATTTGTATTGGGGATTTTTTTGTATTGGATTAAGAGGAAGGACAACTCCCATTTGTATTGGGGGCTTTTTATTGAACAGAGAGAGGACAAGTCACGTTTGCTATTTATTCAAAGTATATGTGGGTTTTCCTCAAGTTACTTTATCATAATTTTATCTTTTGGATCCCTTATTGTATGACATATAACTTTATTAGATTTAATTTATCTGAGGACATAATGCGCCAATGTCATGTACATCAACCATTTGTAAATGCATAATCCCCCTACTATTAGTTTAAATAATATTTATTTGGTGGCTCTGTTGGAAAATCAGTGACAAAAAAATACATTTAAAAATGGGAAACAATAACATTAAACTTGGTTCAATCCACCTCCTAAAAAATTTACAATCTACATAATAGATACTGTATTTCATGTATTTTTTCATACCCTTTAATTTTTCATACACAATCCAGTCGTAGAAATAATAATTATTTAAATCTATCATAATTTTTCCTACATATCACTTTGTATTTTTTGAAAAATCCATTAAAGTATCGGACATAAGATTTCTATTAAGAAGATTTACGTTTGCAAAAAAGATCGAAAATACCGTATTGCCATTTTGTTTTTACAAAAATTAATAATTGTTGGTGAGAAAATATAATGATTGATGCATAAGCATGGGCACCAGCAGCATAGGTCAAGGGGGTCACGTGACCCCCTGGAAATCATACTGCACATACACACACACATATATATATATATATATATATATATATATATATATATATATATTCCGACAAGTTTAATCATGTAAATCAGGGGTCTCAAACTCAAACCACCCTAAGGGCCACATGAGGGCATTTTCGATAGCCCAAGGGCCGCACTATATTAGTTATTTCTCATGACACCTTGTGTCGCCAATCATTTTGCGGGCCACAGGATACGGCTTGGTGGGCCATATGTGACCCATGGGCCGTGTGTTTGAGACCCCTGATGTAAATGAAGCTGACAATATGTCACAAGATTCTGTTCAAAACGCTTAGTAAATATTAGCTTTAGTTTCAGACTGCTTACTATACTAACTCTCCCTGCCATTACTGACTGACCCCCCCCTTTGCAAAAAATCCTATGGGCGCCCATGTGCATAAGCTCTATTATTGTCATTACAATATCTACTGGTGTTTATTAACAAATGAACAAAGGGCTTCACAGACCATACCTTTAAATATTATCGTTAATTAGTTTTCCTTATTAAGTCCGTCACCATAACAAAACACCACATGCATTTTAAAACGAGTTCGGAAGCCCTTATCCAACAAAAATTACATCCCAGTACATGCTAAAGTGAAAACCAAAGACCACTGGTCAACTAGTCTTATTGTTTCATTACAAAATATAAAAACCTTGTCATTTCCCATCATAAATTTGAAAGTCACAGACTCCGTTAAATCGATTTGTATATATATATATATATATATATATATATATATGTACGATCTTTTAAGTGCTTGTTTTGTTTTGACTTGGACATGATTAACAATTTATTGCAAATCTATTCTACGATACACCCCACTATTATCTTTATTGGCGAGTTCGAATAACAAGTAATATGTATGATCGCTTGTCCTTATAACATCTGCTTTATGGACATCGGCTTCAATAGCACATTGACAGATTTTTATTTCCCTAAAGAGAGCCTCATTTCCCTACTGGCAGCCTCACTGATTTGACATCTTCTGTTTATTCTTGCCCTCAATCTGGTTTCAACTGGAATAACCATAGCGCCAAGCATGTTTAATTACTGTGTAAATAACACTGCGTAGCCATGTGGTTGTTGTGATAATGTACATCGTAATTAAAACAAGAATGAATTGTTGATTTAGCGATGTTTATTGATAATGGAATATAGTAGGTTCGTAATAAATGAGGATTATCACACTCGTCAGGTAAGTGAAAATAGCCTTTTTTCTCTTTGCAGAAGCTACAAATGAAAACCACCCTGAACAAATACGTTCTTGTACACTGACAAAATTCTCTCTCTCTCTCTCTCTCTCTCTCTCTCTCTCTCTCTCTCTCTCTCAAACAAATGCGCATGCGCACTCATGTGCGTTAACTAAAACGTGATTTCAAGTTCTTTATTTTTTATTGCAATTTGATAATGAGATTATTGTTGCGTAAAAACACAAGTTGCACTTTATTTCTTGACAATGTGGACTCATATTGTCGCGTACAATTTACCAATACCTATAACTAAAACATGTTCCATCTTAATCATTTTGCCAACATTATACAACATAACAGCTACATATGCTCTAAATGCAGATGAGCTTGCACACTGAGACATAATCCTCTCTCTCTCTCTCTCTCTCTCTCTCGTGTTCACTAATAACAACAAAAATCTTTTTGAGTACTTTTATTTTTATTGTAGTTAGATTCTTGAGTTGAGAGCAGAATCAGACAGAAAATATATGTTTACATTGTACGTTTGTACTGTTAGGTTGTCGAGTAGCATGTGTTCCATAGAAATTGTTCAGGTACGATCCTTTTATTTTTCGAACATGGTCAGTACCACCAAATGATAATTATTTATTTTACATATAATTTTTGGTACACTAAAATTAATAATTATTTTTCTTGAACGAAAAATTACATAAAATACGGTACATATTCAGGTTAGATAAAGAAACTCAGAATTCTGTACAAATAATAGTTTTGAAAAACATTGAGTGTGGCATGTCAAAAATATATATGTAAAGTATTACATGTCTATGGTACAAACATCTGCCTCCTTATTCATAAAAGTGAAGCAAAGCACATTCAATAAGTATATGAAATTGCAGACTATTAATGTAAATCGGTATCAATGACTAATTTGTAACCTTTGCAATATGACAATCTCCCTCAAGTGCAAATTTGCTGGGAGTGAGATACTGGTAACACACACACACATTTATATGGATTAATGTACTTATGTTCCTGTGCCATAAAACACTAACCCATAAAACAGATAACTCCAGAATCAAACATATACTGTTGTTGTTTGGTGAGATTTCATGTTTTGGATGGCAAAATTACCAATTAAAAACACAAAAAAATACTCCTCAATGTATGAAGTACTACCAACAAATATATCAGCCTCAGTCTGACAATTTATTCTGCAAGCTCCACCTGTAAGAAAATGAAAACGAAAAGTAAATTCAGATTAGTAACAAGAGTTCAAAGTGGACCCCAAGTTCACTCATAACACAAAAGCAGCTGGTCAAGAAATTAGGAGTTGGATACTTCTTCCCAACGATGCTAACCAAATATGTTAAGGAAATGATTATTTCCAGGTTTCTCTATTTCTACCAAAGCTGGTTAAATTTTGTTAATTGTTATTTTTTTTTTTAAAGACAAAGTTGTTTAAATGGTTTTTTATTTTAGTAATGGCAGCCATACCTGATTGGGAAAAATTTGGTCAAATTCTATTGAGGGTTTTTTTCGAAAGAGTAATTTCGGGTTTTTCTACTTTTAGTAACAGTGGCCATATCTGAAGGCACATTGGTATCTTTTGTATGTAACTGAAAACTCTCAATGCCAAGATGCTTTTTTTGTTAAATCTGGTCCAATTCAGTTCTGCACCTTTTGGGACAATAATGTTTAAATGTTTTTCTATTTGTAAGCATCAGCTGCCACATTGGAATGCAGATTGGCATCATTTTAATGACCCTGAAAGCCCTTTGGGGCAGCATACCTTTTGTCAAATTTAATTAAATTCTGTTGAGCTGGTTTTGAGAAGTTGTTCAAATACTTTTGTCTATTTTCAGAAATGGTGGCCATAACTGAAGGCATATCAACATTTGCATAAAACTGCAACTCCTTCATGCAAGATTATTTCCTTTAATTTGGAAAATTTTGAAAGCCCTTTATGCCAGAATGCTTTGTGTCAAATTTGGTCAAATAATGTTCAGAATCTGTGAGAAGAAGTCATTAAAACATTTTTGCTATTTTTAGAAAATGGTGCTTTCTATCAAATTCTGTTGAAAGGATTTTCTATTTTTTGTAATGGTGACCATATATTTGATGGTGCATCAACATCATTTGTATAAACTTGAATGATATTTTTGATGGACAGTCAAATTTAATCAAACTGTGTTGCTTTATGAGAAGAAGTTGTTTAAAAGTTTTCTATTTATAGTATTGGTGACCATACCAGATGACAACGATCAAACCTGCAAGGTTTCATGACAGTGTTTCATGTAATATTATATACGAATTGGTCAAGTACACTATGAAACAGTTGTAAATGGCAATTTTGAATGGAAGACAGACAATACACAATTGATGACGGACCACACCTTACACTCACTTGACATTACGCCAGGTGAGCTAATACAAATTAGTTTATTCATTTAAAATACTTGACATTACAGCTGGGCAAACTAATACAAATTACAGGTTATTCATCCAAAAATACTTGACATTACAGCTGGGCAAGGTAATAGGAATTACAGTTTATTCATTTAAAATACTTGACATTACAGCTGGGCAACCTAACACAAATAACAGTTTATTTATTTAAATTACTTGACATTACAGCTGGGCAAGCTAATACAAATTACAGTTTATTTAAATTACTTGACATTACAGCTGGGCAAACTAATACAAATTACAGTTTCTTTATTTAAATTACTTGTCATTACAGCTGGGCAAATTAATACAAATTACAGTTAATTCATTAAAAATGATTGACATTACAGCCAGGTAAGCTAACACAAATTACAGTTTATTCATTTAAAATAATTGACATTACAGCTAGGCAAACTAATACAAATTACAGTTTATTTATTTAAAATACTTGACATTACAGCTAGGCAAGCTAATACAAATTACAGTTCATTCATTCAAAATACTTGACATTACAGCTGGGCAAACTAATACAAATTACAGTTTATTCATTCAAAATACTTGACATTACAGCTGGGCAAACTAATACAAATTACAGTTTATTCATTCAAAATACTTGATATTACAGCTGAGCAAGCTTATACAAATTACAGTTTATTCTTTTAAATTAATGTACATAACCTCATGACATAGAAAAAATCTTTTACAATATATATATATTATACATTTCCATGGCAACATATTATTATTCTGAGATCCTTTGGGAATCAATACATAAAAAGTCTATCTCTCTGTCTCTCTCTCCTCTGTAGCATATACATATGTTTGGTTCCATTGGCAGAATAATCAGTTGCAATGATAATTACACACACACACACACACACACACACACACACACACACACACACACACACATTTACTCCATTATGTCATTTTGTTTTAAAAATCCAATATATAATCTGAGGTAAAATTCCAGCTGAAACTGCCAAATTCTGTGAAACTGCATAGATGTTTTGTTCTGGCTGGTGAAAAGAACAAGTCTGATGTGGTGTAGGGATACATTCAGGCCCTAAGCCTTAGACGTATTTGTAAGTTGTATAAAATGTCTCAAAACAAAACAGGAAAGCAGTTGTATTTATTACATAGCCCCACGATTACACTAATATTTTTGCATCTCAGTGTGAATGAAATTTGAAAAAATTAGGGTTAACAAAAGTACAATTCACCATGTCTGAAAATATCAATGCACAGCCATCAGAAGACACCTAAGTAGGTCTCACCTGGGACTGTGATGGTCAGATTAATCAGGTAAGATTAAATGGGACTGACATGGTATGTCAGACCAACCATGTAAAATTAAATGGGACTGTGACATGGCATGTCAGATCAACCATGTAAGATTAAATGGGACTGTGATATGGCATACCAGATTAACCATGCAAGATTAAATGGGACTGTAATATGGCATGCCAGATCAACCATGTGAGATAAAATGGGACTGTGATCAACCATGTATGATTAAATGGGACTGTGATATGGCACACCAGATCAACCACATAAGTAAATGGGACTGATATGGCATTCCAGATCAACCACGTAAGATTAAATGGGACTGTGATATGGCATGCCAGATCAACCATGTAAGATTAAATGGGACAGTGATATGGCATACCAGATCCACCATGTAAGAGTAAATGGGACTGATACGGCATGCCATATCAACCATGTAAGAGTAAATGGGACTGTGATATCACATACCAGATCAACCACGTAAGATTAAATGGGACTGTGATATGGCACACCAGATCAACCATGTAAGCTTAAATGGGACTGATATGGCTTGCCAGATCGACCATGTAAGATTAAATGGGACTGTGATATGGCATGCCAGATCAACTATGTAAGATTAAATGGGACCGATATGGCATGCCAAATCAACCATGTAAGATTAAATGGGACTGTAATATGGCATGCCAGATCAACAATGTAAGATTAAATGGGACTGTGATATGGCATGCCAGATCAACCATGTAAGATTAAATGGGGTTAGTAATAAATAATTTCTATTTTAACCACAGTAAAGATATTTGGATGACTCCAGTTTTCCGAGAAAAATCCTGACTCAAAAAGCAAAAGGAATTCCAAAACTCTATTACCCACAATTTGTAGAATCCCAGGTTTCATACCACTATTCATATATCTCCTCTACTGAAAGCAAGTTCATTTCCTCTTGTGGAGGCACCACTGAAAATCATGACAGATGTAACCAAATCAAGATGAATTAAGAAAGTCGAGAAGGAAGGAAAGGGAAGAAGAAGGAAAGGTATGAAATTTACTTTAGGTCCTTATGACTTAATTTCTTTATAGAAAGGTACAACAAATGTTGATGCAGAATTTGAAGTGTGCACATACAAATAATGTTACACAGAATTTGAGCCCTTACCTTAGAGTTGTTACAAAAAAACATACATGAGGCATGCAGTTTTACCATATCTCTGGCTTTGCACAGAAATATATCCTGTATTTTTAATCACACAAAAATAAATCAAACTGCCAATTTTTGTGGAAAATAATTGTTCGCTTATTAAATTCACTAAAATCATATGCTGACAAAAATTATATATTTACTGTAAGTATACAAACTTATATGGATTTAAAATTATATATTTACTTTGAGTATATACACTTCTATGGATTTAAAATTATATATTTACTGAAAGTATATATACTTTTATGGATTTAAAATAAAATATTTACAGTAAGTATACATACTTCTCCTACGGATTCTACCACGCTGCGAGTTATGTGGAAATTCATACTGCTCTGTCTCTAGGAAGACTTTTACACTGAAATGATGGAAGAAATAATTATAAGTTTTATGACTTTCAAATTTGTTTAGAAAGAAAACAATAGTTGTACATGTTCAAAGAAAATGTATTCTTGTAATTCATGCAGAGTGAAAATGTGGTGGTGATTCAGCACTCTGCAAACATTGTGTATCCCCAAAGTTTTCAAGTGCACCTTGACAGTTGTGGACCTTGCATGTATACAAAAATACTTTTTCATGTCAAGGTCAAGGGTCAGGTCTGATAGTAGCATGACTGGTAAGGCAGGAACATATGGTTTTTCTAATGAAGAAAAGAACCCAAAACTAGATTTATGTTTGTCAAACACACATGCCCCCATTTCAGAATTTAGTGAAAAAAATTAGAATTGTATGAACTAAAAAAAATAAAATAATTATAATGTCATGAAAATCTAATTAACCTATGCATACAGGTAATAGAGGTTAAGCTGTGCAGGCCATATCATTTGATCTGCCCAAATTCGTTCGGTCAACTTGGAAACAATACCATCTTCCTTCTGGAAATGCAATTAATTGGGTATTATGAATTCTAGTAATATGTTTCTTATTGAAAGAATTCATTTTCTTTACGTTTAATTTAGGACTCTTCATTGTATCAATGCTGTAAGTGGCAACTCTCACACTATATCCTATGCTGGAGTTGCAAACAGTGCTGAGTGTTGACTCAGTCAATAAATATATCAGTGAAAGAGATCTTAAACCTTGAGACTAAGTCAAATATTTACCTGGAGTGGTATGATCAGAGAAACACAACTTTCGAATAGATTCCTGGTGTAAGGAAAATAGCATAAAACTAAACACAGACAAGACTAAAGTATTAATAATTACTACCAAACGAAAGCAAGCAAAATTGGAAAATAACCTGAATCTTGAGCTGAATGAAATTTGTCTGCAAATGTTACCCATGACAAAATCCTTTGCATGATTGTCGACAACAATTTGCAATGGAATGATCATATTCAGGTCGTATTTCATACAGTCAGTTCATGTCTGTGGATAAGCAAAATAAGGCCATATCTATCAACTAAACATAGGTTGATATATTTCAGAAGCTATATACAACCATACTGCGGTTATACATACCAAATTTCATTTGTCTACAAAAGTCATACCTACTAAATTTCATTTGTCTACCAAAGTTATAAATCCCAAATTTCAGTTGTCTACCAAAATTATACATACCAAATTTCAATTGCCTACCAAAGTTATAAGTACCAAATTTCATTTGTCTACAACATTTATAAATACCAAATTTCATTTGTCTACCAAAGTTATAAGTACCAAATTTCATTTGTCTGCCACATTTGGTTAATGCTTGATCTCATGAACGAAGTTTATGTAAAAAAAGTTAAATAAAAAAATGTTAAAAATGGCGTGAAAAACTTAAAAAATCTCTACTCTGAAAATATAACCAGGTCATCTCCATATAGATACAAATATGCTAGCACATTTAACTGTTCATCTTAAAATAATAAATAAAACAAAATGGTTGAACCATCTATATCCCTTTCCTTGCCAAAATATCTGTTGGGATACAAAGTTTGTATTTACAAAGTATATCAGGAAGTGATAGATATCATGTGCATGCATTTCTTTATTGGGTTCAAATTCACTTTGGTAATTTAGCAACAACAATAAAAATTTGAGTCTGCATCTATTTTTCTATATATTCTTTTTAGAATGTATTTTTTATCTATTATTTTCACTTATGAATTCCAAAAAGCAAATGGCTCATCTTCACCATGAATCTGCGATATGTTTAATGGTTTTGGAATCATGCTCCTGAAAAGAAATTGACAAATAGATGGACAGAGAGAAACCATTTATACAGTCACCACCAACCTTGTCTGGATAATAAGAAATTGGCATAAAGGAAGGAGATGGGAAAACGCCTGTAAAATGTCATTCCTGTACTAAAGTTTGACTTTACAATGTTTGCCTTCTGAAGAAAGCATGAATTATAATTCCCCTGCCAACCTTTTTATTTTGTAAGACAGGAACCATTAAGCATATAGGGTACAAACATCAGACAATGGTACCATGATCCAAATTTTCATTTGAATTCAGGAACTAATGCTGAAGATAACTTTAAAAACATTAACACAGCACTTCTAGATTGTGCTGATGCCACTTCCATCACCCATGCCTTTGTTCATGATGCCACTGACATCACTTATGCAATTGTTGATCATCAACACCATTTTTGATGATGCCACTATCATCAACACCATTGTTGATGATATCGCTGCCATCAACAATACAATTGTTGATGATGTCACTACTATCACCAACACCAGTGTTGATGACACCACTACTATTATCAGCACCATTGTTTATGATGCAACTGCTATGACCAACACTAGTGTTAATGATACCACTGCCATCACCAACCAGCACATTTGTTCATGATGCCAATGCCATCACCAATTTAACTGTTGATGATGCCACTGCTCTGAACAACACCATTATTGATGATATGACCGTTATCAACAATGCCATTATTACCACTTGGAAATTGAAACCTATGTTTTAAAATTCACTGTCATGTTGAAAATGATTTAACCCATTATCTGATATGGCCACAATAACTACCGGTAATGTTTTAGAAATGTTTGTTCATGATCACCTGATGCCATAGTCTCAAAACCAAAGAAGAACAAAAATTGAATTCATACTTTAAACTCTAAAATTACAAAGAGTCCCAGGTAAAGTACCAACACTCTACAGGCTGGAAAGACTTTCCAAGAATCCAGGATAAGTACCAACACTCTACAGGCTGGAAAGACTTTCCAAGAATCCAGGATAAGTACAATTCTTTTTTTAAATGCCAAGTACTAAAACTATCTCTGATATGCTTGAAAAACTCCAACATACCAAATTTGGTAAAACTATTTTTTATATTTGGGTTAACATGCTCACAAGTGCAGTGCACAATTGTTCGTCATGGCCTTTGACCTTAAATTTGTTATCATGAATAGAAGATCAAAAACGTGTCTTAGACAATGTAACATTATAACCAAATGCCAAATTTTGTTAAGAAAATATATTTTTTGGAAAGCAAAAAAAAAAATGTTATCAAAGTATTATCTATCATTCATTGTATTTTTCACCAACACATATGATTTTCTATCTATCTATATATCTATATATATATATATATATATATATATATATATATATATATATATATACACGCACACACACACATCTGAAGAATAAAATGAATGATATGAATGAAAATAGTGCCACAATGACCTCCAGCATTGCTACCAAGTCTAGTTATTTCTACTTATTATATTTTTATAATTTAATCTGATTTGTGGATATATTATGGCACCATTTTCATTTAGTACTTCAGTAGACACGAAGTCTTGGGTGAAAATCCCATATAAATACATCCATTTATTTTGAGGGAGTAGTGATAAAAAATCCTCTACATTTGTTTAATAGATCTGAGGAAATATTTCACTCATGAAGTGGAAACATTTTGTATTGTCACTTGCGGCTGTGCCACTCATTACAACACAATCTTTCCACTTAACTCATAGATATCCTACATTCTGGTCTGTAACCAGTG
>JAECUM010004163.1:0-12290 GCA_016617855.1 Megalonaias nervosa | reverse complement strand
GCTTGTGACTTACACCCTCGCTGGACAGATGTACGTGACTGGAAAAGTTGGGGGTTTGAGGCATGGACTAAAGAAGTGGCACACTATGCCCGAGATTTGTAATCCTAAAAAATTAAAACGTTCCGTGAAAAAAGTCACTTTTAAACCTGTGTTAGTGACAATACCAGAAAAACAGTCTGTCACCGAGGAAAACCACTCTCTTCAGGACAGGACTGTGATCGACATTCCTGAAAGACCATTCCGGGAGGACCCTTGTGTGACTGAACCAAGGAATGTACAGACTCTCAGAACATTACACAGTACCCCTACGATTTCACCTCTTGATCATCACAAATGTTGTACAGAGACTTGTTTATATTCCACTATGATCGTTTTGATGTGTCTTTTATTCCTGTACTTAACCATTTGGCTTTTATGTATTTTTGTCTTTCGTGTTGTTCACCATTAAACATGACAATAAACGTGTCCTGAAAAAGTATAAAAAACTCTTGTCTTGTCTGTCTTCGTGTCACAAGTGACATTTGTTACACTACTATGGCTACCTCTACTGTCTCTGCCCCCTCTTCATCCACTGTCAAAGCCATTGACGAACACGTAGATCGTGCTAGTTGGGAGGCCTTGAATCTTCGCCATCTCTTTACCATGATCATTGCCGGACCAAGCGGTTCAGGCAAAACCGAATTTGTCAAACGTTTGATCGAACATAAACATCATTTGATCGATAGTCCTCCTCAATGCATTGCGTGGTGTTACAAAGAGTGGCAATCGTCGTACAGCCTTCTGCGAGAAAGTCAAGGCGATTCCATCGTCTTTGTGGAAGACATTCCTGGCGAGGACTACGGAATCGTGTCTGACCATAGTCAAACTCATTTGGTCATTTTTGACGACATTTTAGGTGAAGACGAAGAAGAAATTAAACTCTGGTTTGCGTGCAAAGGGCATCATCGTAATGCCAGTGTCATTTACATTACCCAAAATTTGTTTCAACAAAGTAAAGCCCATCGTACCATCAGTCTCAATGCTCATTACGTGGTCTTGTTTAAAAGCCCTAGAGATAAATCGCAAGTACAAGTCTTAGCCAAACAGTTAGGGACACCTTGGCTGACAAATGCGTACGACGATGCCACTCAAACCCCACACGTTTATTTACTCGTGGATTTAAAACCCACCACTCCCGATTATTTGCGATTTCGTACCCATCTGTTTCACCCCTGGTGCCAAGACGGAGGACCTATCGTGTACACGTCCCCGTCGTCGACTTAATCACCCCAAAAAATCTATAAAAACCTCGGTCACTTGGACTCTGTCTCACACATTGTCAACATGACGTCCCTTCAGTCTCATCTTCCCATCAAATTGATTCGTGCCTTGTACGGTATCAGTCGCGAAAAAAATCTACAAATACGTGCTCGTGTCTTAGAAGCTAGTCTCAAAGAAGTCTTACGATGGTTTACGGTGACAGCACGTCAATTACTGCAAGGCATCATTCAGATTCCACATCAAACCAAACGTTTTTTTGAGAGAAACAAAGTCGCCTTGACGCAACTAGCCGATCCTCGCATTGACACTCAAACCAAAAAGCAAATCATTTTGAAACCTGGAGGAAGCGGTTCTTTAGGAGGTGTCATCATTCGTTCCCTCTTAAAATGGGATCCTAATGCTCCCAAAGTTGTCCCCAAGAAGAAAGCCACACCCAAATGTACCCAGAAGAAAAAGAAAAAGAGCAAAGGTGTCAAGGCCAGGTCACAGCCTCAGAAAAAGAAAACGAAAAGTCCACAGAAAACAGCTTCTACTCGTAAGAGAGTGTCTCCAAAAACTTCTCCTTCAGCGGTGACACCCTCTTCCTCTTTAGCGACAGATGCTGCTGCTCACAAAGCACCTGCCCCCAAATTCAAAGTCCAAGAGAGAACGGGTGTGTTACAGAGTTTACTGGATTTGTCCAAGCAAGAACTGTCCCGATTTAGTCCGTTGCGAACTCTTCCACGGCGTGTGTTGCCTGTCATCAAGTTGATACGACGTAAAGACAATCAGTGGCGACGCATTCCAGTATAAAATGACCTGAGGCAAACCATACGGATCAGTGTTTTTTTGTGCTGCACACCCAAAGATGACCCCTCCAAGAAGTGTACACCGTCACCATCGTCGTTCTTCTGTCCAAAAAGGAAAAGGAAAACGAAAAAGACAGTCACGTCATCCTAAAAAAACGCTTAGCCAAACATCGACGTCACCCCCAGAAAAGTCACACTCGTCCAAAGAAAAGAAGAAGCCACCAAAAGGGAGGAGGAATATTGGTGGACCTGTGGAATGGAAAGCCTCAAAGTCACCAAAGAGGAGGATATTTAACTTTTGACGCGGATGAATGGAGAGCGTTAGCTAGACTGAGTAAAAAGTCAAATAAAGTCAAATAAAAGGACGCATGTCAAGCTATGGACTTTAGTGTATGTTGTGTATCAAAAGATGTCCCCTCATCGTCGTTCTTCTGTCCAGAAAGGAAAACGATAAAGACAGTCACGTCATCCTAAAAAACATTTAGCCAAACATTGGCTTCACCCTCAAAAGAGGCACACTCGTCCAAAGAAAAAGAGGAGTCACCAAAGAGGAGGATTCTTTCGCAATTTTGGAAAACACATTGTTACCTTTATGACGAAGCGATAGTTCCCCAAAAAAGGATAAAAGACCGTGCGACAAGTCATTGACGTTAGTGAATTTTTTTTTGTTGTATGCCACGGAACCAACAAACCCACTGAGAAAGATGTCACCCCCAAAAAGACATTCCTCTTCTACCTCCAAAGGAAAGAAAAGGAAAGGACTGCCACCTCGTTTAGCCAAACATTGGGACATGTTGTCCGTCCTGTCCAAAGCTCCTCCACCCATGCGAAAAAATCTCATTCAAACAGCCTCCAAAGATGTTATTGATACCGTGTGCGAATGTTGTCTGAATGTCTTGAAAGGCACAATACCTCTGTCTAAACACCAGAAAGAATGCTTAGGCAAACATCGACACGTTCTTCGTCAAATGATCCAAAAGAAAATACCTATTCGTCAAAAGAAAAAGATGTTGGTGCAACGTGGAGGAATTTTACCCTTTTTACCCATGTTACTGAAAGGAGTCATGGGTACAATAGGAGGACCCTTACTGAAAGGAGCAATGGGAACAATAGGAGGACCCTTGCTGCAAGGAGTATTGGGAAACATGGGAGGATAAAGATAAAAGGATGAAGAAGATAAAAGGGAAGTTAGAAGTCAAAAGATCTCAGACGTGATCCTTGAGATCTGATGGAAGGACGAAAACTAGTTTTAGTCCCTTACAAACGATGGATGGAATACCATCGTTGGCAAAAACAACGAACCCCACATTTACCTCCCAATCCTCATTTGACCGAGATGACCCAGTTACAACACGAATTGCAATCGTTGATGGATCGCAGCGATTTGTCAGAAACGGAAAAATTGCAACGGTGCGGTCAACTGTTGCAACGACTGAAACTCTTTCACTAGAAAGCATTAGACGAAACAGCTCCACCCACTCTGAAAGATTTTAAGACCTTGATGAAAAATCCATCACCACCACTACCACCACCACCACCCCCAGCGGTCAAGACAGAGTCAGCCTCACGGCTGCCTGAGGAAGAAGAGGCAAGAGAAGTCTTTCAAACACCGTCAGCAGCTCCCATCCCTAGTAAGATTGCAGCGCCCTCGTTGACCCCTTCCCCTACACCGCAACGAGAAGAACTTAAAGCTTGGGTTAAAAAAATGATGTCCACTCCTCCATCGACAGAAGAGAAAAAGAAAGAAGGGAAAGCAGAAGTGAAAAAAGAAAAGAAGACCAAAGTCATTCCATTACCACCACCACCACCACCACTACCTTCCACTTCTACACCCGTGGCACATCGGACACGTAAAACCGTTTCTAAACCACCACCTCGTCCGATTCAGAGTAGCCTCAGTAAAGATTGGATCACTTATTAAAACATGGAGAAGGTGTTAGCCAGCATTTACTACGATCCAGCCCATTCCGCAGGTTACGGAGGAGTTCAGAAATTGTATCGTGCTGCAAAACGCGACTGAAAAGTATCCGTTTACCTCAGGTGCAACGCTGGTTACAAGAACAAGCCACGTACACCTTACACAAGCCCATTCGACGAACATTTTCCAGACGTCGCACCCAAGTGGAGGGTATTGATCACCAATGGCAAGCCGATTTAGCCGATGTCTCTCATTTAGCCACCTACAATCGTGGCTACAAATATTTGTTTTGTGTCATCGACGTCTTTTCCAAATTTGCTTGGGTCGTACCATTGACTTCCAAATCGGGCAGTGAGTTAGTGCGAGCCCTCAAACTGGTGTTGAAACAAAGTGGTCGTCACCCTCTTCGATGGCAAACGGACAAAGGCACCGAATTTCTAAACCAAGCTTTCCAAAAAGAATTGAAGAAACGTGACATTCATTTTATCACCACCGAGAATCCCGAAACCAAAGCCAGCATCGTGGAACGTTTTCAACGTACCTTGAAAGAACGCATGTGGAAATATTTTACGCATCAACA
This sequence comes from Megalonaias nervosa, assembly GCA_016617855.1. Classification (NCBI taxonomy): domain Eukaryota; kingdom Metazoa; phylum Mollusca; class Bivalvia; order Unionida; family Unionidae; genus Megalonaias; species Megalonaias nervosa. The sequence goes on along the minus strand of JAECUM010004163.1, from coordinate 7,744 downwards.
CACTCTCAAGTACATCAACGTCTTGCCACACCTCGTCCAATCGTACAATCAATCTTACCATCGGAGCATAGGGTGTGCCCCCCAAGAAGTGACTCCCGACAACGAAGTGACCGTCTTCGAGCGCCTGTTTGGACCGTCCTCGACAGTGCCTGTCCGCAAGAAAGGTGGAGTGTTGTTTGCATCAGGAGACTGGGTACGCATTTGCAAAACCAAACACACTTTCGACAAAGGTTACTTACCCAACTGGACCACCGAATTGTTTCGTGTCACCGAACGTGTGCGTGGCCGTCATCCTCCCGTCTATAAATTAGAAGACATGAACGGAGAAGTGTTAAAAGGAACGTTTTACTTACCCGAGTTACAACGTGTGACCAAAAAAGAAGACGACGTGTACGAGATCGAAAGCATTCTCGATCGAAGAACTCGTAAAGTAGGAAAGAAACGTGTCAAAGAAGTCAAAGTACGTTGGAAAGGATATCCTCCCAGTTTTGACTCTTGGATAGACGCTTCGCATCGACTATAAAAAGAAATGACCACCATGCCCTTCAACACAGCCTCAGCTACTGCAGTGACCACTCCGTCCCCCAGTTCTTCTCTGCAAGATCTACAAAAGCAACCCTTGTGGGTGTGGTGTGGAGAACGTGTGCCTAAAACTCAAATCGTCTTTTCCTGCCAGATCTTTGTGGTGCATTGTGTCAACGGTGCTGCCATTGCCAATTTGAGTTTGCAACAAGGAGATAAACAATTGTGGACTATTTTCCTCAGCAGTTGCATTGGTTACCTTCTTCCCAATCCGTCTCTGAAATATTCCTCTAACGGAAACAACAACGGGAGTCTTGTGTCCAACGTTAGTTCCAACAGTCACCCTAACCATCCTCTTTTAGACACTCCTCTAACTTCCAGTGACTCCTCGGACACTAAAACTGTGGAATTATGAACAACCAATTTTACTTAACGTTACCCAGTGACAGTTTCATGGAGGTGTTTCCCAATAACACTTTGTGCTGTTTCTCGGCCAAATTACCTCAGGCCATCCGATTGGATCACGAAGCCCATTGGGAAGTGGTTTTGGTGGAAATGATTCACCCTATTCAAATCAAAAACATCGTCGAAAATCAAAACACTTTGGCGATAGAAGTTTGTGACGAACAAGTACAACAAGCCATGGATGAACGCGCTAGTGTAGCTGACATTATCAAAACACCAAACCCCACAACTAAACGAACCACTTATCTGTTGAAAATTCCTGCAGGGTATTATTTTAGTGGTCAACAGTTGGTGAACGCCATGGCTGAGAGGTTCAATTTTATGTTTAGTAAAGCCTTGCAGAAAGCCAAAACACGTGTGACGATCGAGTACCACAAAATATCTCGTCGCCTACTGATGAAATTTTCTGAGGACAAAATATTGGCCATTACATTTTGTCCTGAATTGTATGACATTTTGGGTGGAGTCCCTAAGTTAATCAAGATAAGAAACGAAATACCAGCCGTGACCAGTAACTTGGATTTTGGGAAATATTTTCGATTCCCTGTAGAAATGAACCATGGACTGAATTTGATTTTTGTGTACTCCGATGTGGTGGAGTACAAAGTAGTGGGACACACCTCCGTACCGTTACTGCGTGTTATTCCTTTCAAAGTAGATTCTGCCACGAATGCTGACGAGGAAGGTGGAAACACCTATCACGTTCACCGGGAATTTGTAAATCCTCACTATTTGTCCGTCAGTAAGCCGTATTTCGACACTGTCAACATTACTATAAAAGGAGATCTAGGATAAAATATTCCATTCACCAAAGGGAAAGTCACAGTGAAACTCCATTTTCGAAAACGATTACTTTAACTTTTTGTCAGTCATGTATCCTGTGTACCAAGGAGTCGCTCGACAGCGAGGACATGGTTTAGGTGATATGCTCAAATCGGCCTATCGTAGAGTGGTTCCCATTTTGAAACTGATGGCGACACCGGGATTGCACGCCTTAAAGTATGCCACGTTGACGCAAGGTAAAGAATTTCTCCAAAATGTCATCATTGACAAACAAAACCCCAAAGAAGCTTTCTTGAGAGCAAGCAAAAATGTCTTCCCTCAAACGGGCAAAGACCTTTTGGGTCGGCAAGAAACTCCTATAAATGCCCTTGGCGATGCCGAGTCAGGCATTCCTGCTTCCCTGACGCCACAGCAAGGACAAGGCAGAAAAAGACGACGAAAACACCCCTTCAGAGGACTTCACGCCCCTAGAGCTAGAAAGACTAAGAATAGAAAAACCGTCCGAGAGTTAGACGTTTTTGATTATTAAAAAAAGAAAATGATGCACCGAGAGTCTTGTGCTTGTTCCAAGTCGGAACTGGATCTGTTTGCCATGCTACACACTATGATGACGATGCAAGAATCCCAATGGGTCAAATTTCATCCCCTCTCCTCTTTGAAGGATTCCACTCCCATCGAGTTTGAAATCAAAGGACAGCCCGAAGATTACATCGATCTGAATAGCAGTTACTTGTATCTAAAGCTGAAAGTGATCAAAACCGAAAACACCAATCCGTTAGCCGATGCCGCAGTAGCTCCTGTCAACAATTTCATGCATTCCTTGTTCCGCGAAGTGGATTTGTACTTGAATGATAAACTGGTCAGCAGTAGCATGGATACTTACCCTTACCAAGCGTACCTAGAAAATCTCTTGACGTACGGAAAAGAGGCCAAGGACACTCATCAGGATGCTTGCGTGGTATGGAAACCTGACACCGCAGGTGAGAACACGTTTAACGACAGAGCCCTGACAGCCGATGACGATCCTCCCAATGTGGGTTTTAACGATCGTCGAAGGAAAATCCTGCAAGGTCGTAGTTTAGAACTGATGGATCGTTTGCATTTTGGACATGTGGTTCCAAGAAAAGTATTTGCTGAACGGAGTGGATATTCGCCTGAGACTCAATCGCAGCAGTGTCGCTTTCCATTTGATTGCTCATGCCAACGAGTACAAAACCATCATCCAAGAAGCCAGACTTTACGTGCGTCGTGTAAAAGTGTTACCTAAAGCGGGAAACGACATCAGTCAAACACTGAGCAGATCGACCGCCAAATATCCGATACGACGTGTAGAAGTGAAAACATTCACCATTGCTGCTGGACTCCGATCCAAGATCGAAGATCATCTGTTCCAAGGACAGTTACCCAAACGTTTAATCGTTGGTATCGTCAGTAATGCAGCCCTCAACGGAGCCCCCGATCAAAATCCTTTCCAGTTTAAGCACTACAGAGTGTCCAAGATCGAAGTCAGTCGCGATGGCAAGACTTTATGTACCGGACCCTTCGAACCTAACTTTGCCCAGAAGAACTACTTGAGATCGTACTTGTCCCTGTACGAAGCTACGGGGCAACTAGGAACCAACGCCAGTCACGGTATTTCGTACGAAGATTATGTCGGAGGTTACACTTTGTGAGCCTTTGATTTCACTCTAGACCAAGGCAGCGACGAGGGACAATTCCACCCTATAAAATCCGGTCAACTGCGTGTGGAACTTCAGTTTGCAGAAGCTCTCACTGAGACGGTCAACATCATCCTGTATGCTGAATTCGATAATACCATAGAAATCAACAGTTTGAGAGAAGTCATTCTAGACTATTAGACACAATGGAAGACTCCTATCCCTCTTTAAACAGTGGAGAATCTTTGGACATGGAATGGGAGGATAGCGTGAAAACAGAACCCCAAGACCAAGCCAAAGAGGCCGAGGTAGTCGTCAAGTCCAGATGGCCAGAACAAGAACAACATTTAGTGTTCTGTTTTGCTAAACACCTAGCAAATACAATTACGGAATTGTCAAAGAAATATTGTTATGGATGTCAAAACGATCATCCCAATCAAATTCAACACGATAAATGTATGATGATGAGTCAAGAAGAAAAATTCGACGAGTATCTGGACGACGCTTGGAGTCTTATCTCAGAAGAAGCCGTGTTGCATGAGTGGTATAAAGGCTTGCGTGATCTTTCCTGTCCTCCATTGACTACTCTAGAGATCTATCGCATCGAAGCTCTCTTAGCCCAGAGTGCGGAGACAAGGCAAAGAAACGGCTACTTGACAGATCGTTTAAAACAAAAAGTCAGAATTGAATTGATGACTTATCATTACCTGTGAAAAAAACAAACAAAAAAAAAAAAAAAAAATGGATACCTGGGAACTTTATTACCTTTTGAACAATAGTTCGTATACTGCTTCTTGGAATCCTGTCCTGTGCGCTAAAGATGATCTACCTCATCGCAAACCTCAAGACCATCAAGCTTATGTCATCAACACGGACGAAGGTCATCTTCCAGGAACTCACTGGGTTGCCGTCTACTTCCCTCAAGAGAATTGTGTGGAATATTTAGATTCGTATGGATTACCTCCTTTGGAAGACGATATCATTGACTTTATGAGAAGAAATGCCCAGACGACACGATACAATAATGTGAAATTACAAGGCACAGATTCCATGGTGTGTGGACAATATTGTGTGTATTTTCTTCATCAACGCAGTCTTGGATATCGTTTAGAACATTTAGTGACTTATTTTGATCGTCACTCTTCTAGAAACGATTAGAAAGTAGATCGATGGTTTTGTGACCATTATAGTTATCTTTTGTCTTTATTTAGGAAACGTAGTGTACATCAATGGCCTCATGACTTCCATCAATGGAAATCTCGCATGATTTCACAACGTTGTCAACCTTGTCAAAAAAATAATTTGTTTGATGTTACTTGTGACTTATGACTTGTTACTTGTTACTTGAATAAAAAATGTTGTGTTTTGAAAAAATGTGTCTGTCGTTTGTTTTCAAAAAAACACTGTGAATATATGCTCTTTGACTTCTCTCTATCCCTCACCATGACATTTGCTATCATAGCGTTCCGACACTAAAACCAAGTGGGGATGTTTTCTATCGCGTCCGCGTTTGAACCATATAAAGTGGGTTGTTCTCCAGTCTGACCATCCACTGTTGACTCGTCAACCTATGAAGATGCCTTCCAGACTAGCCCAGCTGAACGAAGCTTACGTCAATTTACATCGTGTCAGGCTAAACCTTATACCGAAGCCTGAAGAAATAGAGAATGTCAGGATGTTATCCATAGCCCAAGACCTCACAGAAGAGGTCTTTAGAGAGGAAATTAAGAAAGAACAAGAAGAATGGACTGAGAAGTACAGACTTCAGAAGAAACAGAGAGAAGAACAACAGCAGCAACAACAGCAGCAACAGCAGCAAGAACCAGACAGAGATTTTGTGGACTGTCGAGTAGACACTAAAGAATTCTCTTTCTCTTTTCGCAGAAGCAGGCCGTATCGTATAGGAAAGCCTGCTGCCAGACGGGGACGCAATCTTAGACAGTAAAAAAAGATTGCCATTACTCCCGTTAACAAAAAACCCAGCTCTTTTCAGGGCTACCCAATACTCTCGAAAAGACATACTCATTCAATTTGCCAAAATTGTAATTAGAAAATAGAAGTGTGTCTATAAGCACTTCGTTTCTTTTGTCAGTAAAACAAAAAATCCACCCTTTGTTTTCTCTGTCTTGTCCAATCGTGTCTGTCTGTGTTTGTAAGTAAAAAGTAAAAAAGTCAACGTGAGTCCTTCTTTTAAGTCCGCGCGTTTCATGTGATGGTAAATTTGGGTACTAGGGGATGTTTAGCTTCACGTCCGTGCTTCACGTATATAAAGTGGTGCAATCGTCAGTCTAGCTACCATTGTGGACTCGTCAACTTTAAAATGAGCAGCAGACTACAAAAACTGTTGGAACTCCAAATGCATCTGGAGAATGCTAGACGTCTCCTGGATGAGCTGACATTGGAAGCTAATGAAGAAGAAGCCAGGATAAAGGAGAAAGAAGAGAAGAAAGAAGAGGAGAAGGAAAAAAGCAATGGATCTCGCCTCACCTTTTCATGATACCTCAGTGTGAGGTGAAACCTGAGGTGAGGACACCTCCAATAGCAGCAGCAGCAGCAGCACCACTACCACTGCAACGTCAGCCACAGCTACTAGTACCACAGGAAGTAAGGAGACCAGATATTCATCCCCGTGTCTGGCACAGAAGACAGAGGGAACAAGTCTTCACTATCCCACAAACGGAGGAGTGGGATAGTGAAGCCACTCAAGCTCCGTCTGCGCTCCCAATCACAAATGTGAATTGGGAGAATGACTGGAGCCAGCGATGCGTGTGTGGATCCAGACCTGGGAGGTGCCGACATTAGCCGGGTGCATCTGATCTCTAGAAAAGAGAGACTATTCAATGTGCCAATTCGTGTGAATGTAGTGTAGTGTGACTATAAACACTCACTCCTTTACTGATGTGTGTGTGTGTATGTGTGTGTGTGTGTGTGTGTGTGTGTGTGTGTGTGTGTGTGTGTGTGTGTGTGTGTGTGTGTGTGTGTTTGCTTGCGCGTTCGTTGGTGTGGGTAGTATATTTGTGTTTTATGCTTGCTCGTTTGTTGGTGTGGATAGTATATAATATGTGTTTTTCTTCTCATCCCGATTGTGTGGATAGTATATTTGTGTGTTTTATGCTTGCTCGTTCGTTGGTGAGGATAGTATATTTGTGTGTGTGTTTTATGCTTGCTCGTTCGTTGGTGTGGATAGTATATCATATGTGAAGTGAGTGTAAGGGATGTTTTCCTTCACGTCCGTGCTTTAAGTATATAAAAGCATAGCGTTCGTCATTCGCACCATTTTTTTTCAAGATGCAGAAAGGCCCAGCTCGGGGCCAAGCGCCCTCTTAAAGGGACTGTCGCCCAGCCTAGGGCCTCAAACAGTCGCATAAGCCTGTGAGCAATACGCGACTATAATCCTATGAATGAATTCGCACCATTCTACACAGAACATAAAAATGACTGGCAACATAAACTTATTCAACAAGTTAAGAGATAGCTGGTGGTGGATAATGGATGGAGCCTACGTGCTGGACAGACTTGACAAAGAATGGAAGTTCCCAGGTAGCCTAGATTTGGTGAACAGTCTGAAAGCAGCAAGTTATCATTTGCAAATGATAACAATGGAAGAAGCTGACAAGTTGAGAGGATTCATCCATCCTAAATATGTAAGAGTGGGTACCTTGAAGCAGGTTCTGGATGTTGTGATCAAAGTGAGATGTTTTTTGGAAGACATCTTCCATTTAACTAAGTGGCCTTTTGTCAAAAAAGGCTTAGAAAATATCAAGAAAGGCGAAGACATTATGAGAAATGTACTGGAAGAAGAAGTCCAGAAGATCAAGGAGATATGGAAAAAAGAAAGAAAGGACAAAGAAAACCAAAAAATGAAAGAAGACTTTGAGAAACTAAATCAGAACTGGATAAAGATACAGGAAAAATTCAGAGCTCTGGGACATCCTGACTGGATACCGGAAGACGAAGAAAAGAAAAAGAAGAAAGGAATTTTTGTCAAAGTGAGAACATGGTGGAAGAAGTGGAGACAATAGAAGAAGAAGACAAAGGCCCTTTCCAGGGCAACTTCCTAAACCTCGAAAAGATCTTAATTTTCACTTTGCCTCAACAAAAAATTTTAAAAACCCTTACTCTCCTAAAAACACGAAGGCTGTTCAGTACCATTCCTCTTGTTGCTATACAGACCCAGGGTGTGCTAGTCGCTATAGAAAATTCCCATTGACGCTATATTGGCCCAGGGTGTGCTAGTCGCTATACAAAATTCCCATTGACGCTATATTGGCCCAGGGTGATTTTTTGACGCTATAAATCGTTACGCTATACTGGCC
>JAECUM010004161.1:0-79371 GCA_016617855.1 Megalonaias nervosa | reverse complement strand
TATATATATATATATATATATATGGGATTCGCGGACTTGAAGCCCTAACGCAGCCAATGGAACCATGGAAAGTTATTGGGCTGCTTTATATGCCGAGCTTCCAGACTCCAAACAATCGGCTTCTCAAAGATTATTTTGAAGGTAATTAGGTAATACATTTATATCTTAATATTTTAACTCGTGTGAGATTTATTTTACAGGGATGCTTAATAACGCATTTATCCATACTGATTATAGCCATTTCTATTTCTTTAAATAACTAATCAAGCAACCTAAAATTACAGAAGGTTGATAACTATTTATTGTTTGGAAAAGAAGTAAACAAATACAAATAAGTATTCTAAACTCCTTTTCAAAAGTCATCTAGTCAGAGATAGTTTAAATGCATATCCCCGACTTCAAGGTGACTAGATGATTATTGTTAAGCAAATGGATAAGTCAGCATTCTCAAATCATTTAGTTTAAGAACATAAAATATTATTCCATAAAGTCTAGCTTTCATTACTGTACATATTGATCTGATAGCATATTCAGTCGTAGAAAAGTGAACTTAACAACGTTTCTAAAAGAAATCAAATGAACCATTTCGAAGAAAAATATTTAATATTTCAATTAAACGTATTTTACCTACCCCAACCCCTTCTTTCTATACTATCTTTCTCAATTCTAGCAATTTCAAAGCAATACTATATTTATCTATGTATATACACATGCATATATCTGCATTCTAACCCTTCCTTTTCTCGCGTACATATTTATCTTCACTTACTATTTACACACGTTTTTGATAACTTTAATTATGGGAATATGGTTTTAAGGCATAAAGAAAGAAAAAAGGGAAATAAAGATTAACTGTTAAACGAATGTAACACAATTTACTTAACTTCCCGTTTTATTCTGCCTAATATTTAAACTTTAGTTGTGATATATTGCCATATAATGGGTCAAGCGCAGATTTCCCAAAGGCAACTTCAGTTTCATTGAATTTGCCATGGGTAAAAATTTGTGTTGTTTTGGTGCCAACCTAAATTTTTAAAAATCATATTTTTTATTTTAATAGATGAATTGATAATTTAGATATGTTTGATATTCTTAAGTTTTAATTGTGCACTGTCTAGACTTGATGCATATTTTTGTTGTAATGATATTTCTCATTTGACAACTTCATGGCAATTTTCGATTGTGTCAACAAAAGAGGTCACGAAGTTGCAAAACAGTGCCTGCGGTGTTGTTTTCCGTAAAATAACTTAAACTTATATTTTTAAGAGATTTGAACATTTAAGCAAATGTATATGTCGGTCTATAGTTTTAATTGCAGAGAAATTTGTTCTTGAGCTTTTAAATATATATCTTCTCATGTTCTTGCAAGACAGGCGCAATAAGAGAAAAAAAATATTCAGGTTCTCAAGTTGATGGCAGTATTTGATTGTGTGTAATTAGTCCTCACAATGGCGTCCTCACAAAGATGGCAAAGTAAGAGTAGTCCTCATAATGTTTAAAGAACTATGCGGCAAAAAGGAAGTGATACAGATGTGGCCTGGGCTGCAGTTAAGCTTACTTTTAAATTTCAAACCTACACTTTCATTCCTTCTTATGGTCCTCGAAATGTAGTCATATGTCAAGGTTCTCACAAGTATATGAATACAAGTGTGTGTGTGTGTGTGTGTGTGTGTGTGTGTGTGTGTGTGTGTCTACCCTTTGGACCTTAAACATCTAGTCACTGATCTGACGTTTTAAAAAAAGATTACCCTTCAATAACGATCTTATGGCTTTATTACAATAGTCTATCCTTAAATAATGTTGTTACGGCTATGTTACAAAGGATTACACGTCAACGACAACGTTATGGCTACATTACAATAGATTAACTATCAATAACGATGGTATGATTATTTTTACAATAGATAACCAATCAATAACGATGTTATGTCTATAGTTATCCTATTTGTTTGGTTTGCGGTAGGTTTAATGAACCATTGTTTTAGAAATGATCCTTTTCTTTATAAACAATGTCATGTATACATATATACATATATTTTTAGAGATTCAACTACATTTCTGGATATGTGTTGTGAGCGCTTGACCGTGTGGGATGCGAAGTATTACGGATAAGAAACCACATATTTTTCTTAGTTAAGGTTTTATATTTTGAAGGAAATTGTGAAAACATGTCATTCGTGGATAATTATTTTAGGACTTCAACACGGATAGAAAGGTAAGATATTATATAAGCATCAAAATGGGCTGAAAAACGTCTCAAGATGGTGTGCCTTCTGCAAATTAAAGCTCTCTTTGTATCATTTAACATATCTTACTAATTTTATTTGTGAAGAGATGCCGGAGAAAAGGTTTCATGCTGGTATAGAATTGTACATGTACCACGGCAAAAGCAAGGTTTTAATCAATGGGGTTATGATCCCAACGACATTGTAGTTTCAGTTTTAAGTTATTTTACAGATGGAGCGATACAGCACAAATCTATATTGCAGTTTGTTTATGAGGTCGTGTTTTCGTTTGGAACTTGAGATAAACGTTCATGTCTTGAAGCAAGGTTTATAGACCAGTTAAATGAAAATGTCTTTTAATTGTGGAAATGTTTCATTAAGTCTCCAACTGATGTTATCAAACTTGCAAACTTGTAAAATCATTTCCTGAGAAACGTCTGTAGTCCCCGTAGCCTCGCTATGGCCAAATCAAGTAACTGTCAAAAATATGTTATGTAGTTTTGTGAAGTTTGACATTAACATCTTAAGGTAAATCATTACGTAATTTATCACTGACTAGTGTACATTTTATCTTACGCGAATACAAACAGCGAAGACAAGTCAATTACGATTCTAGGTTGTTCAAGATTTACTTGTACGATTGCGTATGTGTGCTAACAATGCCATGTGCCAGCACCACATCATGATTGGTCTTGATTCAGACCTAATAAGCTTTCTAGTGATCTTTACATCTGGGCATGGACGGATATATTTAATCGCCATGATCGGGGAATGAGTGCATTTAATTTTCCTGAGACGAAATTGGGTACATTTAATGGCCTGAGAGTGGAGTGGGTGCATTAATCGACACGAGAGGGGAGTGGTTAATTTAATCGACCTAAGAGGTGAGTGGGTACATTTAATATACATGAGATGGAAGTGGACATACCTGAGAGGGGCACGTCTGTACCTCATATATTTACTAAGATGGCACTTAAAACAAATTACACTTTTGTTTCCTTGCCCTCATCACAACTGCTATTGCTACTACTTCTACCGCTAAAATTAGTTATGCTAGTACTACTATTACAACTGATGCTGTTTCTGACACCACTCTTGCTACTCCTGCTACTTCACCTGCTGTTGCCTCCACTACTGCTACATCTGCCACTGCCACCACATCTGCTGCTAATGCAACCAATCTTGCTGTAACAAATGATGCTGATACTGCCGCAACCACTTTTACTTCTAACGCTGCTTCTGCTGTTGCCGCTGCCACCACCAATCTTAGTCACACTACTGTCGCTACTATTACTACTATCACAACCACTACTACTACTGCTACTACTACTACTACTACTACTACTACTACTGTTAATACTGCCAACAACACTCTTAATGATGCTATTGCTAGTATTACTATTACTTCCAACACTCTTACTACCATACTACTACCACTGTTACTTCTAATACTACTACTGCTGTTGCTGCTACTACTAACAAAGCTCCTGCAGTTATTAATACAACTTTATGTTATATTGTTCATATGTATAAAAATGTAACAGGACTTTAAAATACATTTCTTCAATTTAACATCAATAACATTGGCAAGTTTGCAAAGGTATGCATGCATAACCAATTTAAAATAATGGACATACATTCTTATGAATAAATGTCACCAATATGTCTTTTTGGATTTGATATTTATACATCAACATTGAAACCAGAATGAACTCTGCTAAACATGACTGACATTGTCCACTAGTTGTTAAGGGGTTATCATATGTTCATATTATATTTTTTACCAATGTGATCCACTTTTGGCATAGCTGATACTATTTGAAGCACTGTGATCTTATCATGCACATTTGACGTGCTGTAATCGTAGACTTTTCCTAAATGATTACTGAAATGTTTTGGGACTCAATGTTTGGATAGTATACTTAGATGTAAAACGAGAAATCATAGTAGTCTACACGCATTTTATTCATAATTAAAGTCCAAAACAATGAAGATACAAAAGTATGGCAAATTATATTTTTCTAATAACCTTGGGAAGTCCACAAGAGGTTTCCGACTGACTTAGTGTCATTGATAACGTGATGATAAACATAAATTACTGTATCAGCACAATCAATAAATCCTTCTAAATATTGACTCTAAACAAATCTCACTTATATAGAACAGGATAATTACATCATGTACAACATTTGTAATGTTAAAGCAACCATTATTTCAGATCACTGGAAAACAAGACAGACAATCCCATATCTTATACATAAGTTAGGCTGGTCTGCGCTCATACATGACTCAGTAATTGATTGTTTCAAGTCATTGCTTCCTTGACTATATGACTTATCTCAAAAAGCGTAATTATCACAAGCTAGTTAGCAAAATACTCAAGGAAGGTTATGGCCCAATGGGGTTAAGATTTCTTTTTTTTTTCTTTGCTTTCTTTTCAATATTTAAATAATGTAGGTTTTCACTGCGATGCTTTCTGTCTAGTTAGATATTGATCGATTAAATTTTTTTTTATAAGAACATATTTCAATTAAAAGTGAAGTTTCCCAGTGAAGGAAGTCATTTTGATGTTGAATAAGTACCATTTCCTAGTCTCAAATTCAAAGAGCGTGACGCTAGAGGCATATGTTATATTCTCTATTTTCTGTTCATTCCTACCGAGGACACTAACGTTTGAAGGTTGGTTGGTATCATTTGTATAAAAGAAACCCGCTACGACAGGATCTTCTCCTTGAACTTCTGTACTTTTAGATCTAGGGATTCTTGACATACGTCTTTTTAAAATGTTTCTAGTTTATCACTCGAGAACATTTCTCAGCTCCAAAATCACACATATGCAATCGGTCAGTTGTATGTGTTCACATCCCATAGGAATATTATAATATTACTAATACAGCTGAATAAATTGCTGATATTGGTCAAAGAGGATCGTAGTAATTTCACAAAGTAAAAGGGCCCCGAGTGACCGAGTGGTCTAAAGCGCTCACCATTACGGATCACTGCCATCTCACCTCTGTCAGCGTGGATTCAAGTCTGGGACTCGGCTAATGTGGATACCTGAGAACGCGTGACAGTAGCTTCTCGTGAGTCGGTAGTACTTTTCGGACTTTTCATTGATTCTTCCTCCACCATTTATGCTCTCCGCCATCTATAGCCTATCTTGTGTTGAAACATGGCGTTAAACTCTAGAATAACAACTCATAAATTAAAATATATATGTATCATTAAAACCATCTAGACCATTAGGAAACATAAAATTAAAGAATACGGTATTTATTATACATCATGCATAATTGCACAAAACTGCGTTATAATCAAATTAAAATTTAGACATACCTAAGTAATATTTTATATTCTATAAGAAAATTATATTCATAAAATGTAGGTATCTGTATTTGAAAGGTGTTCGAAATAAGGGTGTCAGTGAAGGCAGGATTAAAATAAAAAAATTTCTAGGATGTATTTCATACGCAGTTAGCTTCCTTGATATATTTGTAGAATCAATACAACATGAACTAATTTACTGACACCATCTACATAATATACGCCATGGGGGAGAGATGTTTATATATATATATATATATATATAGAAACAAATTTAATTATGCAGGTGACTGTGCATGAGTATAGAACTTTACGTTTGGAAAGTCTGCATAACTTTTCAGTGACATTGAATCATACCTAATGTATGTTCTCAGTACACAATTCAACAATTGGTTCTATGAAATAGATTTAACGATCAGAATAAGCCGGCAAATTAAAAGGTGAAAAACTTTAGCGTATAGGTTTCTAATATGGCAATTTTCAGCAGGAAAAAAAATGAGTGCATAAGATATATGTATACAATTGAATATTTAACATTGCCCATTTTCATCAAGCTTGTGAATAGATTTAACAGATTTGATTTAAAACAATAAAGGTTACACCAGTATAAATACCATGGATAATAAATGTTATATCAATAATGTTGAATCTATGTCATATATGCTGCATTATAAAGCAGCCAGAAAATAAAAATAAAGTTTAAATATATAATTTTATAGGTTGTTGTTGTTGTTATAGGGTTTAACGCCATTTTTCAGCACAAGATAGGCTATACATGGCGGCCAGTATTAGTGGTGGGGGAAGAACCCGGGAGAACCTGGAAAGAACCACCGACCCACGAAAAGCTACCGGCAAGCTTTCTCACATAACCACATTGGCCGAGCCCGAGACTCGAACCAACGCAGACAGAGGTGAGATGGCAGTGATCCGTAACGGTGAGCGCTTTAGACCACTCGGCCACTCGGGGCCCCTAACTTTATAGGTATGATAAATGTTATGTAAACATAGAGAATATGGGAAAGTTTTAAAAAGAGTTCCATTTGTCTTTAAATGTTTATGACATTAACTAACAAAGCTACACCAACCCGGTTAGAACTACTGCGACACAGATGCATGGTACGTTGATATATTAGACAATGTTTAGTATGGTAGCCCCAATGAGTAGGAACATGGAAGAATTAACTCAGTATGAATGAACGTGGAACGTCAAATATAAACAGAAATAACGGACAGAATCACATCCGTAGAAAATTATATAATACGCACCAGAAGTAAATAGTACAGCCAAAATTTAAAATCGTCGATGGACATAATACCTGGACATCAATATCATGTATAAAAGCTGGACATCAATATAAAAGTTGGAAAATAATATGATGTATAAAAGCTGTAGACCAATATGATATAGAAAACCTGGACATCAATATGATGTATAAAACCTGGACATCAATATGATGTATAAAACCTGGACATCAATATGATGTATAAAAGCTGGACATCAAGATGATGTATACAACCTGGACATCAATATGATGTATAAAACCTGGACGTCAATATGATGTATAAAACCTGGATATCAATATGATGTAGAAAATCCTGGACATCAATATGATGTATAAAACCTGGATATCAATATGATGTATAAAACCTGGACATCAATATGATGTATACAACCTGGACGTCAATATGATGTATAAAACCTGGTCATCAATATCATGTATAAAACATGGATATCAATATCATGTATAAAACCTGGACATCAATATGATGTATAAAACCTGGACATCAATATCATGTATAAAACCTGGACGTCAATATGATGTATAAAACCTGGACATCAATAGCATGTATAAAACCTGGACATCAATATCATGTATAAAACCTGGACATCAATATGTCACCATGTATGCTTGTCTTATCTTCCTGAGTTTTGTTTATTTGCAATTCTTTAGTTTTACTACTGGAACCATATAACCATTATTGTGCTTAGACAAGCATATATGGTCACATAGATGCATCAAACTGCAGTATACGGTATTATAAGACAAAACATTTAGGAAAATAACTGAAGCGGGTCATCATCACAAGACCGATAAGTCAACAGCCACTGCAATGACATATGGTCATAAATCACATTCAGTTAAAAGATGCTTCATCATTACTTCGTAATTTTTAAAACAAATTACTTCTGTATTATTTGCATATGTAACTCGTGGATGGCATTCTTACTCGTGTAATACCGTTTGTAAGCTGAGAATTGAATAAAACAACGTAACGCCCTCTACATATAGAGTCAGCTCCTATTAAACCTGAAAACTCTCTCTGTCCCTTTTCTGTCTCTCTCTCTCCGAAAACTCTCTCTGAACTCTGCCTGTCTCTCCACACAACATGCATTCTTAGCCATAAAAGACTTAAAATAGAGTCTATAAAGTGAACAGTTCGTGGAGATCACAACTTAACATTCATTTACACAAAATCGAAATATGAAGTTTCAGCATTATTCGAGCCATCTTTTTCTCTAGTTTATCAATTCTGAATACAATATAATTTGACGGGTTGTCCAATATAGTTTGGCAGAAGTATATCATTGGTAGTATATATTCAGAAAATAAATTTTCATTGCTTGTTTCAGGGAATAGAAATTTAGAAATTTCAACAGTAATATTACTGAAAACGATATTGGAATTAATTATTTCATCCAGTGAATCAGAGATTGACAGAGTCGACATTTTCAGTCGTTTGGGTTAAATTCATTGTTATGTTAATCTATATTTTCTGTAACTTCTGTGATAATATTTTATTTAATTTTCGTAATTATTATTCATGATCGTAAACTGTATAGAATATTTTTTTTTATAAATTGTGTGTGTAATTTGTCTCTGTTAAAAACGCAAATTACGTACGATATATAAATATATGTTTACTCACGTGTTAACAATTAGTAATAATAATCGTACTAATGAGACTTAAAATGTGACTGATGGATATTGAAGTTTCGAGATGAATTATTTGGATTCCAATTGGTTGTATGAGGTCATGTGAATATGCTTAGTTTGTCTTAAATCAATAGTGTATGTTGTCGCATGGGATCTATTGCTAACTACCGTCGCAATAGACGGTGTATATAAGGAGAAAGTCAAGCAAACAGATTAATTTCGATCTATGGAGTCATTGACACATTTTGTGTTCATGTTGTTAGTCTACTTAGATATTTTTCGAAAGGAAAAAACAAAAAAACATTTGTTTGGACTGTTAAGCGGTGATAGAAAGTGATCATTATTTGTATAATAATATTATTCTGGAACTGCTATTAAGTATATCTAAATAATTCTGGACAACGCCACCTTGACAACGTCACTGTTCTTGAAGGAACATTACATTTCTGATATTGATTTGTTTGGGACTTTCATAGACCTTTTTAAGGACCGACGTTGGATTCACTTCATCATATTGTAAGTTCTTCTCAATTTTTTCATTTTTCACTTTACTGATTAAATTGTTTGTTAAGTTTTACAAAACCTGTTGGTTATGCTTCTTTTCTGTTACTGAAGTCTGCGACAATAGAGTCGCAACATTCATTTAGATTGAGCTATATGTTAGTATCTCTTTGATCCCAGTATAACTTAATGTAATATGTATTAAAACTAGCATGATCAGGAACCCATTCATTCACGAAGGTAGTACGTTTAAGTATATTAGACCGGAAAGTTATACCTATCACGTGTTGGGTAAATATTAGGGCAAAAGTTGGTTTGCAATATCGTTATTGTCGGTGTAAATATAGCCATTAATTAGACTTTCAGATGGACTTAGAATTATTTATTTTATAGAAGTTAATTCAAACAGGTAATTCCAGACGGATTAGTTTTCAGAATTCGAGACAACGAATGATCTGACAAATAATGGTTTGGCTTTGTGTATACATAAACACGAATTGGTACACTCATTATATTTATAATAGTAGTCTCATTCACATTGCTCCTCAGCAACTTCACTACTATACTATTCTCGTTGTGTACGTTATTTGAACCTTTTATCTTGTATGGGAGAGTCCTGTTTTAAGATAGGAAATTAAAAGTGTTGTAGAGAGACCAATCATAACACGGGTCTGTTTTACAAAAGGTCAATGAATTAATTTATTGAGGAATTAGTTTGCAGCAAATTTGTTCAAGCTTCTATGTTGTATATAGAAATGTGAATAACGTATATTTGCGCTCTGTTGATTATAAATTGCATATTTGGGATTTTTAATAACGGAAACAATGGTAAGTTAGTTTTCAAGATAAGTAGTAGATATAGCCGATTATAGTCATATAACCGGCTGAAGAAAGACAAATGATAAGAACAAATTGCTGAATTCATTCGGAATGAACTTTTTAATTTTCCATTAAATATTTGACAATTATCCCATAGAACATATGAAGCTTTAGAAGATATAATTGATATGTGCCACAAATTGTATATTCTTGAAAATTGAAAAAAGTACTAGCAGAAAAGCTAATCCAGCATGAACCATTACAATAAGTCTATTTCTGGATTGTCGCTACCTTAGCCATGAGAATTAACTAGGTCTAGCAGCTAGTTGTCCAGGACAACCCCACAACTCAACAGCGCATCGAAGATGATTCAGGCGAGTTCTCCGGTTGGTACTTCGTGAGACTTAAGACACTGGATCTGAGCATGTCGCTCATGTTACATCACAACACTCGATGGGTGACAACCACTATTAGTGGTGCACTATTGTGTCGGCCCTATACCCAGCGGGCGAAAACAAAGACTGGTCAGGTAGCATCGCCATAACTAGGAAGTGATTAACTTCGAGGAGATAGAGTGTTTAAAAAATCATTAAGTTCGAGCCCATCCATCCAAAATCGTATCCATCGTCTTTCGTTGCGTAAAAGACACACACACTCTCCTTACTAGCGAAAACGAAGGCCCCGAGCTGTGTAGCTATAGTTATACGCAATCATCAAAGGTGGAATTGGAACGAAGCACTATGGCTGGAGAAAAGAACCTAAGCTGCATTGTGAGGTATCGCAACTAATGCTATAAAAGAAGCCCGTCTGCCACCAAAACCTAAGCAACTTGAGCCGGGCCGACTTTGTCGAAGCCCACACTAAACATTTTTCCTACCGTTAGAGGCTTTCTATGGCCCGTTCAGCCGTCCAGGCCTGAATAATTCATGTGAGCACGAGCAGAGCGTGTGCAGACATCTATGTTGTTCTGCATTACGTCTCAGATAGCTGACTGAGTGACTGTCAGTAATATTTTGTGAACGAACTCGAGGGGACGTTCACCGAAAGTACCAAATTGTTTTCAGCCTGCGAAGAAAAAACACTACACGGTTTACTACTGAAACTTCCAGTTCTAGTCCAGACTCAGGAGTTCCGCAGAGAAACAGAGACCACTTGACAAAGGCAAAAATACTTTATCAAACCCCTGAACAACTCGGTTTTTGCCAAGACATTGGAAAACGGACCCGCATGGAACTTGTCATACCGGAGAGTAATAAATACAAGCGGAGCGCTGGTTTGAATTCGACCCGGAGCTTCACAAGTGGAAAATCTTGAACTGCATCCTTGTTGCAGTTATGTGATCGTAGTCAAATCTTAAACTCAACCGTCAGATCTATACAAGGACATCGACCTTAGACCTAAAGTATGACGCTTGTTACAGCCAGGCGAACATACTGCAGAAAGGATGGCCTCTTGAAGACGGATACCGTCATCTTGATGCTTAGATTCGAGACTGATGACCTGTATCGGGACATGAGCGAAGACTCCAACCGATACAAACGACTACCTATAGGAGCACCATCTGTGCCTTACACGCAAAATAATAATTGTCGGCAATTCATTTACCAGCAGCAATTATACCCTTGTGTTTGATTTTAGTGAACTGTTCCACTGACAACGATTATGGAGCGGTCTCACCCGGTATCCCATCCATCTTTGGTCACGCTGGCAGTTTTGATGTCATACATTACATCTTTTATCTTCTGCTCTCGTCTAACTCCTGTATGTTATAATCATAGCTGGAAGTGACGATAGAATCGGGCAGTTAAAACGTCCTCGATGAGCAGATTATCTTTTTACTAACAAGTTTTAGTTCATATACATATGCCCACCTTCACCCCATCTCCCGTTTTCTTGTGTGCTGCATATATTTCTGTATGCTCTGTTTTTCGCAAACTCATGAGCCTGTGGTAACTGAATAAATTTAACTTTCGATTGGTTCATGCAAGACTAGCAGCAGGACATGATTCAAGAGAATCACTGTAATATGATTAAGATAAAAGTAAAGAACAGTTGAAATAGTGTTTGGACAATCAGCTAAAGATGGTCCTGATTTGCTATTCTACGTGTAATTTATTTAATATCAACGTTTACCTGACCAAAACTATTACAATGATAAGAATATGAAAAGTAGCAATTACTTGGTTCTAGCAGTGACATGAGGCTTGCAGAGCACGCTGACAAACTCTTCTTTTTCTTAACTCTGTGTATGTAACGGCAACAACAGTCGTATATATGTTCCGAATGAGAACGTATCATACTAATGAGTTTCTATACTTCAACAATATCTACTCTAAGCATTGCAGAAGTAGTTAGACCAAAAAGACAATTAACAAACGCTAAATAATAATTTGACCCTTTATTTTCTATCGGAATGTACACGGAATAGCCTTGTTCACTTATAATCGACAAAATGTTTGCAGCATAAATTTAGGTTCCAAGACACTAACAAACATTTCACTATTATTTCAGCTATTCATCAATATTTGTAAAGCACCCACTGTATCGACAAAATTTGCAACATCACCAGCATACAACAGAACAATAACATCACATCAACAATCTGATATTTATGGCATAATAAAGAGCACATTTGGACATTTTATCGCAGATGTGATACCATGTCATTAATAAATATTTTAACAGAAGACAACATTATACGCAACCTTGTGTGGTACCAATACTATTGGTGAAAAATTCAGTATATTGTACTTTGATCTGCACACATAACGTTAGTTCTTGCACGTCGAGTTCAGAACTTTAAGAACTTTTACATGATCAATAGTCACATACCTTGGAAAATCGATGAACAAGTAAGACAAGCAAACTCCATTTTTCTGCAGAACTAAATTATATATTGTTGAGTAGCTCTTGCTGTTTTACAACTCCTTTTGTTCAATGTTGGTGTTAGCTTCACATCACTGAATGGTTCTGAATTAGAGTAAAGGTATTCAAGATATCAATGAGCGACATGATTCTAAATAGTTAGTCTTCTTACGATTATTTTATATAATGGTGTGATAATGTTTTTACCCGTTGTTGAGGAAAGCTAAAGGTATTTTACAAAATAAAAAGAAAGTTAAGTAATCGGATGATGGTTGAAGCATCGGAATTACACAGAATAGCTCTTTTTCACTTATAATGGACATATGTTTGCAGCCATACGATGCACCAAACTGTAAATGTTTCGATGCGTGTTAAATCACATTTAATTACAAACTCAGTTTTCATATTCCTCAAAATATATCTACCATTTCTGAATACCATACATCTAGTTTCCATGACACTAAGAAACATTTCAATATTGTGTCAGCTATTTATCAATATTTGTAAGGCGCCGACTCCTCTTTTTCAATGTTGGTGTTACCTTCGCATTACTGAATGGTTCTGAATTGGAGTAAAGGTATTCAAGGTGACAATGAGCGACATGCCTCTAAATAGTTAGTCTTCTGACGGTTATGTTTGTATGGTGGTGTAATAATGCTTTTATATTCTTCCCATTGTTGAGGAAAGCTACAGCTATTTAAAAAAAAATAAAAAGAAAGTTATGTAATCGGATAATGCTTGAAGCCGTGCTTTAAATCATTTTGGCTGCATAATCTCTCCGTATAAGTCGATTTTCCTGACTTTAGGTTTTGCACATTTTTGAGAACGTCAGTTTCAGAAATGTATCTTTCAAACATATATTCTGGAAATTCAAACATGTAATAAGAATTGTTATTTATTTCTGAGTCATTATGATACTTAACGAACTGAAGTATTGACAGAACAGCTTTCATGATACTGTGATGTAACTGCATGCATTATTTGGTTAATCAACTTTCGGCATTTCTAAACCTTTATTCAAATAATAGAAAATTGTTGCATGTCATTGGTCCTTTAAGCGATGGGAGAACTAGCAACGATGAACTTGAGGTGGTAGAACGATCAAATAATCCATGGGCCTTTGAAATATAGTTAGCAGAGATTAATGATAATCCGCAAAGTTTAAAACTTATGTTTTTAACATTTAAATATTTTACTTAGTACATAAATAAAATAGCAGATACATATATCCAGTATATCGGAGATAAACAAGTTTTCTTTACCGAAAGTATTTTTAACAACAAAGACTATTTCAGATGTCGTTATTGAATTGTCGATGATCTGATTGAATTATGTCACTCTGCTTATATTAGTCTGTACAAAGAACACAATGATACGCTCTTAATTCTCTTTTAATGTAATTCACATTTTCTAACCATATTTCTACTTATTTTGTAATCTTTAATAGCTTCAGGAAAGCTATAAAAGTGTAATGAACTGAGAGAATACAAGTTTTATTTCTTAAGAGATTGAATTATGTATCGCACAAAAGTGGTGATACTTTAATACCTTTTCATGTTTCAAGAATACATAATTTGTGGCACCTATCAATGATTCATTATAAATCTTCATCCATTCAATGAGGTGATAGTCATATATTTGAAAGAAAATTAAAACGTTCATTAGATAATGAGAGAGAGAGAGAGAGAGAGAGAGAGAGAGAGAGAGAGAGAGAGAGAGAGAGAAATGGATTTTCACAGAGTGACTCGGACAAGTAGGTTGTTATATTCCAGCCTGGTGAATTTTCTCCAAAATAGGAAGTCTAGAAAATCAATTCGTTGTCTTGTGTGGTAAATTGTATGTTCGAACAAACTCAATATCCGCTTTTTAACAATCAGTTTGTGTTAGATAATATTGTCGGAAATTACACACGTGAAGGTATTATTTATCTTATAAGTTATTGAGCCATGAATAATGTTTATTAACCAGTCATAAGGAACTGTATATATGCTCATGCTATTTGTTAGAAAGTGGGCACATGTCAGGGAAATAACATTCATATATTTGATTTTGTTGCGGATAGACATTTCTATATTTCATTGACATTTTCTTTGAAAGTTTTCTAATTTTCATATTACTATCGGTATGTTCTCGAAATTGCAAACATAATTCCTTATTGGTTTTGGAATTATGCAGGTATATTTTTATGTTTTTCAAATTGTATGAATATATGCTAATAATGACAATATCCTTTTAAGAGAACATATGTATCATCCAGAGGTAATCTTGGTCCTTATCAACATCTGTGTACACACGTAAGTTTACATTCGTAATGCTAATAAAGACTCAGATTAAAATAAATATTCAAATTAAACATAAAATAAGAGCAAATTATGTGCATACAATAAATCCGTGCAATACAACTCGGCGTCAGTAGGATGAGTCATGATGTTATCAATGTTAATGTGAGGATTTTTTTAAACAGCTTGAAGTCATAACTTCAGTAGGATAATTGACCTCTTGTACATCATGCATCCTTTAAACAAAGTAAATGTGTCCACTGATGCATATTCATTGAATATTTGTATTTGTTTTGTATATTACTGTCGATTCATCTGGCAAAATATACTTGGTATATATTAGAGTATGCATGTGATATTCCTCAAAATGATCACAAGAGAACTCGTCCACCTGAGATAACAAGTATGTGCTAGTGCTCACAAGCATCACAAAATATTTCCTCCACCTGAGATATCAGATCTCAAACACACATCAATAATTACATCTAAAATCTGACGCAATAAGCGACATCTACAAGCACTTTTCAGCTAATCTCATTTCCCTTGCCTGGATTCCCACCCCCTACCTAAACCTGTCACCGTGAAGTCGCCGTGTATTCTAAGAAGTGGTCTTATGCAAACACTTTCTTTGTCTATTAAATTATGAATTATGCATTCAACACATTTTGGGATGTATATACTCACCCTCTCATGTACTAAGGAAAATCAGTATCACGTAGCCCTTGTATAATTCCTACTTAGTGGAAAATGTTGGCGTTAACAAAGAAGAGACAAAAGAATGGGCATATATTAATATGTTGGAACATGTTGTTTATATTTAAAAAATATTGTGGGTTCACATATTAAGATTAAATCCTATATTTAGCAGGGAAATTATTCACAAAAGCTCATAATGTCTATCATCGTTTCAAAATATAAATTAACCAAAGCAATCATCATCAACGTTTTCTTTACAATGTAAAGAGCCCTGTGTTGTACTCAGTAAATATGTAAGTATCTTAAACATATCGGAGAAGGTTACATACATGATCCGCTGTAGCAACCATCAAACAGCCAAACAGTTTTACTAACAACATGCTTAGTAAATCTTGATCATATAATAAACAAAACAATGAAACCAGAGGGATTTCAACAAATCCTGTTCATTTTTCATCTATTGGAAAACTTGTGTAGTTAATAAGGACAAAGAAGCAGATTCATTTCAATAATTGTATTTGTTACTACTTTAACTTTGAGAGAGCTGGCTAAATATGTTTGCTATAAAACAAAGAATGTAACAAGTATGAAATATTGTTCGCAATCATCACACACAGCTAAAGTCTATTGCTAAGAACTAAATATACATGTTATTTTCATTTAATCTCTCCTCCCTTCGCCGGATGTCTACCCACTATACAATCCTGTCACCGTGTCGCTGCAGATTCTAAGATTCTAAGACTAATGTGCACGTATGCAAACTGTATCCTTCTTACATTACAGTTATGAATTCTTGATCGTACTACACTTCGTCGTGCATATGCGGACCCTGTCAAATGCTAACAATAAAGCAGCATCGCATGCTACTTAGTGGAAGAAGTCACTGTTAACGGATAAGAACGATCAAATGATGCAAACAGACAAATGTAACTGAGCACGTTGTATCTATGTGTTTGGGATATTGGGCGCAGAATAAAACTAAGTTCTGCATTTAGTATGGAACATATACATATACATAAACGTTCATAATATTTACGATAGTTTTAAAATATAAATTAAAGTAAAATGATTGATAGATTGTCTTAGAGTAAAGTACTAATTTGAATAGATTAATTGTTCCTTTGTGTTAAACAAGATGTAAATGAACACAGCACATGATGGAAAAACTTTAGTACATTACATATGCATTTAGTTAGCCTAACATCTCTTGTATATAATAATAATAATAATAATAATAATAATAATAATAATAATAATAATAATAAATCAAAGAATCACTGTTTTAATTGCAAGTCATATTTCTCATGCAACACTGATGTGTATAATATACTGAATTGGCTAAGTGTAATACTTTTGTGCACGGACGTTGTGTAGCGACAGTGTATATTATTTGGATGCAACTGTTGCTTTGTGATGAGAAAGGAAGCTGGAGTAATTTTAAGGAAAGTACTTCACTGAACACCTGAATGTGGGAGTCCAAAGTCCACATGTCGTCATATTGTTGAGACTGAGATGAAGTACGTTACTTTACAACAACTGATCTAATGACATGCAAACAAGCCAGAAGTGGGCCTGCTACGATTACAATACGGAGGGGCCATAACACCTGCAATGAGATGACGCTACTTGTAGAATACTCACCCCAACGTTATTCTTTCCAGGGAGGGGATATTGCGTCAACAAACCGCAATGCTATTTGAAGACTTCCTCCCAAAATATAAGCATGTTCATCTCCGTTTGCCAAGCTAAAACGTATCATTCGAGGTTTACACAGTGCTATTGGACCGGCGGCTGTGACTCTCTGACAACATTTAGAAGCTCCATGAAGTCCTAATTTTGCGAAAAACGTTCAGAATAATTTCACCCTACTTCAATACAGTTTTACCAGTCAAAACCGTTTTAATAGTCATCATCAATTTTCAATAGAGGCAAACATGCCTATGCTGTGTGCGATCAAAACTGAAGTGTTTCACACCGATGGGACTACGAGATTATATACCTGGTCCGATCCAGAAAACATCAAATTCTTTGAGGCAAATTGGATTGTCATTTTTGTTAACTCTATAAGTTGCAAATTCCTGATTCAAAGGATTTCAATAATACATGCTCAGCTGTCATCTCTTGCAAAATATTGGCTGCTTTGTCATTTTTTAGAGGCTGAGTATTAAGGGCGATACCACACTAGATTCTTTCAAAGACAAAGTCACTGTCTCAAAACAAATTAATATTGCATATAGTGACAAAGTGACTACACATGAGAATTTTTTTAAAGCAACTTAACCAGTTCATTAGGATTTTCCAATTAATCTTCCATCTTTAGTTAAAACACTTTTCTTATTCGGCGAGAGATGAAGTCGGTAGCTCTGCCATAACTTACGAATTGCGATAGTATGTTTAGAAATATAACCGTTTTGTATTTTGGAAAGCATGATGAATACTCGAAATATAACATACATTTTACCAGTAATTTCATTGTTAGTACAGTTCATTCGTACAGATTCAAGAAAGAATTGAGCTCATTGTAGAACCTATTCATGGAATGAACCTCACACTACCAGGAAATATTGCACACTCTTTGGATGCTGCAGAACAACGGCTTCTAAACAGCACAAAAGATATTCGAGAGTACATGGGTGAAAAAATATAGGAAATATGCCACATGAACGGGTTTATGTCCTGTTCAACTTGGCCACTGGCGCTATTTTTAAAACGGATACATCCAACGTTCGATTCCTAACACCCGTAGAATCCATTTTGTCCTAATGTGTTTTAATTTTTTGACTCTGAAGTAAGGATTGCAAAACATTTGACTCCAAGTTTGGTAATCAACGACTAACACGGACAATAATTTCCTTTCGTACCTCAAAGAATGTTAAACTCTTAGTAAAACAAACTTGTTATATAAAAGAAATATATTGAGACCCTTTGGACTTACACCGACATCTGGTACTGGTGTCCTTCGACATCAGGGTGTGATCCGCAAAAGTCTTCATTACAGATTATTAATATGATTCGTTCAGTCATGTTTAGGGACCATAACTATGGTGACAACAAACTGGATAATTTGTATAATTAACTGCAAGATGTCATTCACAACTCAACCAAGAAGGATATTCTGTATGTAGAAGGAGTTGTAGAAGGAAACTCAAATGCAGAAGTGGTAGTTGATTCACAGAAAAACTGGCAAAGCACTTGTGGACCCCTCTGCAATGCAGAAAAAAAATGAAAGAGGACTCAGACTATTGGAGATTGCAATCTTGTTCCATCTCATCTTGTTAGTAATGACAACGTTTCGCCTCCACTTGGCAATGATTAAAAAATCCTAACAAACCACGAATCAGATTTGACCTTGAAAAATTGAAAGATCCAAACGTCACAGAAGCCTTCCAAACACTCATAGGTGGGACGTTTGCACATCTGATAACCCTGGACAACCAAGAAACCGACCTTGAGTCCTTAACAACCACATTCAACACAACTGTGACTAGCACAGCCAGCGATACCATTGGCAAATATCGTCGAACAAAAGAAACCTTGGATCACAAAAGATGATTTTTTTTAACTATGTGGCAAAAGAAAAGAACTGAAAAAAGGGAAATAGAGAACATGAAGGAGCTAGAAAATACAGAGAGCCACACAACTTGATCAGGAAAAGCATGAAAAAGGAAAAGGAATCAAAGAAAGTTTGAGCAGAAACAACTGCAAGATGGCATGTCAACTGGTGAAACATCTCAACCCATAAACAAGGGAAAACCACCACCATCCAAGACAAATCAGTAAAATGCCTCACAGAAGATCACGAGATCCCCACGCGATGGACAGAATAGTGCTCACAATTGTACAGTCATAAGACCCAGTCATAAGACATCATTACTAAATTGCCCTCACTCACAAGAAATTCATGACAATCCCATTCTTCGTGAAGGAGTAGAAACTGCAGTTAGGTCATTAAAGAAAGGAAAGTCAGTCGTTGACAGCTTACCAGCAGAGCTCATTCAAGCATGGTGAAAAAAGACTCTATATGGCAGACACGAGTTTGGCCCACCACATTGACTCAATCTTTGGTCATCGTGCCCTCCAAGAAATAAAACCTGCAGCTATGCTAAAACTACAGAATCATCAGTCTGATCAGCAAACCAAGCAAAGTAATGCTGAAGTAAATTCTCAACAGACTAAAGACTCAAACAGGTAACATTAATGATGAAGAGCAGGCAGACTTCGGAGCAGGAAGGAGCACCACATAGCAAATCTTCAATCTCAACCTGCTTTGCGAGAAATACCTACAGCATCAGCAAAATCTACACCATGTCTTTATAGATTTCCAGAAGGCCTTTGATAGGGTATAGCATGCAACCTTATCGGCAACTATGAGGAAGTACAACGACAGCTCAAACCTGGTGCGGGTTGTTGAGCACCTCCATGTCGAAGCCAACGGTGCTGTCCTCATCAGACAGGGATATGTACTGTCACCTGCACCCTTCCATATTTTCCTGGAAAGGATCATGAGGATGCCTTGGAAGGTCACAAGGGCACTGTCAGCATCGGAGGAAGAACAATAACTAATCTTCGCTTCGCAGATGATAGTGATGGCTTAGCAGGAGATGAAAAACAACTGGCTGACTTGGTTGAAGGCCTGGACAGAACCTCCACAGCATACCGTATGAGGATTAGCGCCAACAAAACCAAACTGATGATACACAATACCAATGACATCAGTGCAGACATAAAGGTCAGTAGACAGAGGTGCATGGGGACAATTATATCAGACGAAGGCTACAAACCGGAACTACTTTTCAGAATTGCAAATCCAGCAGCAGCAGTAACAAGGTTGAGACCAGTATGAAAAACATCAACATTGCTCTTGGTTCCAAAATAAAGCTGATGCGCTCGATTGTCATATCCAATTTTATATGTACTTGTGAAACATGGACGCTCACATAAGATCTACAAAGAATGATTCAAATGTTCGAAATGAGGTGCTAACGCAAGAAAGGGGGCATTTTATTCATTGACCATGTAACCTGCGAAGAGATCAACAGCAGGATCCAATGAGCCTATGAAGACCTCCTGACCACTGTAGAAAAAGGAAACAGTAGTGTTATGTTCATGTATAAAAAATCATCTGGCCTGGCAAAAACAATCTTGCAAGGTACAGTGCGGTGGTGTAGAAGAAGAGGCAGACAGAAAAAGAGGTGGGAAGACAATATTAAAAAGTGGACAGGCATGGGGTCTGGATATTCCAAAAGAGCAGTAGAGAAAAGGGGAAGATGGAGAGAATTGGTTGTAATGTCAATTGTGGTGCCCCAAAGTCCTCTTGGGTTACGGGATTGATGATGACGATGATGATGATGATGATGAGGGATTATTAGGTCCGGACGGTAAAATGTTATACAGGAATGGAGTTAATGGTGAAACGTATCCAAGCACAAAGTGATGATACATAAGATCAAAATTCTCATGATATTCCGCCAGTTGACCAGGTCCACTGATGCTTTGTTTTGAAACACACACACACACACACACACACACACACACACACACACAACACACAAGAAGAAAACTGAACTGCAAATACCAATTCAAAATCGTAAACGCTGATGTAATACAACATAGCATACCCAAGCATTCATTTTGTGCATTAGCAAGTTTAGTTTAAGACTTAAGGGAACAACCTATACTTTGCTCCCATTTCTGGTGATTGAAATAGTTAGTCACTTTACTAAAACACTACTAATGTTATGTGAAGGAAGATTAGTAGATAAAGTAACAAATTTAAAGTCTGTCAGTTGCAAGAGTATTTGACAATTGATTTCAAATTAATATATCAAAATATTGATATACATACATTGATCAAATCATATTGATCGAGCAATAGACCAGTGTGTATCGAAAAGAGGCCTCCGTGCACGGTTTCAGTATAACCAGGATGCTCCATGATGTAGACCACAACACCCTTATCCAACACAACTCACACCGTAACTGACCCTGATATGGCTCCTGTATTTCCCAAGAACAACCTTTCAGTCTTCACCTTCTCTTTTATAATAATTAAACGTACAGTTTGGCAAGAAATTCACATTATGTTTAAAGATATGGAATTTTGCCACATTGCCGGAGCCTTGAATCTTCAAGTACAGGAATCATAGCAGCTGCCATCATTGACTTTGATGTGGTCAAAACTACTGTCTGTTCAGGTATGTACGTCGTGTGTGAAATTAGTGTATATGTGTATGCAATTCCATTGGAAGCCAGTGATTCATTCCCATGAACATTTGAAATAATCAAACGTCGCCATTCTTGACAATTTTTAGATCTGCCTGACCAATGTCTTCTAGGATGGTTGTTATAACACGCACTGAATCTGCTTCCAAAAACGACTGATTGAGAGCATTGTCACTCCAATAATGTTGATCGTACAGTAATGGTGTAACATCTGGCTGGGAACGAAAGTAACTCGTTCATTTTTATACTGACCTGGTTTTTGCGCCAGTTTACCTCATAACCAAACACTTTTTCATCCAATACAATATGTTAATCTTAAAGAAAACTGAAGCCAGTTATGGTAATGTGGGTTATTGTCAAGCATTATTCAAGAAATAAAATATACGCTCATGAGTTGATATCCATTCTCATAAGACATTCTTACTAATGATTGATGGGCACTTTCGTATTGTCAAACTCCACAACCCCAACCTACAGTTGTCGGTGACTAATTTGTTTATACGGCATTATGCGCACTCGTTCAGACCTAGATATATATGAAATTATGACAATTAAGGCAACAACTTTCAGGGTTTGGTATTAGTCGTCGATTGGATAAATACCTCTTTAGTTGTGATCTCTTTAAAGTTATAACTATGGATGATCTTTATTAGAACGTTTGTAGATAAAAATGCGTGTTTTGTGGAGGATAAGATGTATTTCAGATTTAATACGCGCCGACTCTATATGCTGAGGTAATTTCGTACATTTATTCAAAGGCAGTTTCAGTGGAGCGTCTAAAGACAAATTATGATCTGTCCATTTTCTCCGCATATTGTAATGTCAGTTACATGTAACATCAGCATGTATAATTAACAATACTTTTATTGACTTGGAAGATCGAATTTTCTCACATTATAAACGGGTTAGTATTACATGGGTTAAAATGTCACCCATGAGACACATATGCAGAACATCAAGCATAAGTCACATCTGCAAAAAAAAAAATACAAATTAATTTTAAGGATTGCGACTAAATCATAAAGCTTAATCTAACTGAATGGGATGTTTAACCATATGCCATCATAACAATGACAATAAACTGAGGGGTCTTATGGTGATAGCCCAAATTAGTTATTCTCCCAAAATGTGGAGTGTAAGTTCTTGACTTAACACTTTCGATACTGCTGCTTGATTCATCCATGTGACTATAAATGCACGTATGTATGTATGAGCCTTTAAGTGCACCATATAGGTAGTATGAAGATTTGCAACAAAACGGAACTTAGGAAGATACGTCTTTCTATATTAATAACAACACGAAGGTCATGCAGGTAGAGTAAAGGTAAAGATGTTAATGTTCTGTAAAATATATTAGAATATAAATCTATAAAATATGAAAGCCTAAAAACATATGAGTACAACTTTAGTTTTGTTCCCCATGGTGTTTTCTATATTTCATCGATTCTTTTAATGAATAAAGCTCTCTCATATTGCAATAGCAATGGGTTTTTTGTTTCTAAACTATATATATATATATTCCTCCGTTGATATTAGTTTCATTATGCAGGTATATTTGTCTACCAGTTTAAATATGTGTATATATAATGATGATATTGATACTACTGCTACTACTACTACTACTACTACTAACAATAACAATAATAATAAGAAGAAGGATATTTTATTTTCACTGAATGTTATCCTCATACAAAAAAATACCAACTATATTCGCAGATACGTCAGTTTAAACGTGCAGTCTTCCGAAATGTTTGATTAAAACGACATATAAAATAGTTGAGAATTTTATCATTCTATTATAACTATCAACGAAGAGCAAAGTATCTGTATAAAATACAATCATATCTTTTGTCTTGATTTAATAAGAGTCAGTTAAAATATAATCATGATGCAGTAATTTCGATATATACTTACTGCAGTAGTTGCACTTTTAATATTTCAACCAGGAATAATTCGATAATTTTGGATCCGACACAGCCAGAAATGAAACAAAGTACAAAGACTGAGATCAGGGAATAAATTGTCTGGCGATTGTAGATTATACACTCATTTTTTAATTCATTTCCTTCCCAAAATGGTAAAACCTATAATCAAGAAAAAATTTCAGAAGATGTAGGACAATATCAAAGTTTTAGTGGTGTTTGTGCAGCCAAGTAACCTTATCAGATTACCCGATACTGCAGCTGCTTACAATGATCCATCGGTGGTCTAAGATTGTATAACTTAGCTCCTGTATTTTAGTTTAACAATATTTTCAGAAACGTAGTCAGTTTACTTAGTAAAGGACAAATGTGATTATTTTGGATATCTGATGAAGGTTTTTAGCAACGAAAATACCTAAAACATTTTAAGAGCATACATAGTCGAATACATCGAGGGCATACAAAATGTGTCGAAAATTTATGGAATCGTTTGTCACACAAGGAGTTTATTTTTTTATTTTTATATAATTTTGGGGCTCAAGATGATAACTGATAACAGAAGGACGAGATTTCCGAACTGTCACTGAAAGAGGGAAACAGATGGGAATACATTTTTAAATTACTTTAAATGACTTGTAGAATATGCCTAGGTCTACTATTTGATGGCTCATTGTGAATTCCGCCTTGGAAACAGGAAATCACTTTGGTTGCGTCATGGCATCAGGGAAAATACCAATTTCTCAATAAATCATCGAACCAGACATTCAGGCATAAAACGAATTATGTGGCTCTTGGCTTTCATGCCATTTGCATCATTTCATTCATGTAAATTTGTATTCTATAAACAGTTTTCTTATTTACGGTAAATTTATGATACGTAAGATATCTTCGTAATTTTGCAAATCAGCTTCTTGCCGTTTCTACAGGAACTCATATTATAAACATCTTTTGTCTTTCATTCCCTATTAAAAGGGGATGCTTTATTTTGCCAAATTGTATAATTTTGCCAATTATTGTTTCGTTGATGCAAATTCAGCAATTGTTTTGGCTCTTTTTGCAGTAATTTCGTACAATTCAATGTCTTTTGTCGATTTTCTTGAGCATTTTTTTACAGAAGAAGAATCAATCCTGTCAGTCCAAACGTCTGACACAGATAGCATGCATTCTTGAAAGCAGAAGAGGATTAGTGATGATCAAATCGTTATAAAAATGTTTGAAACTTATGTTTGTATGTAATGCTGTCTTGGATAGTTTGTATGATTTGCTTACTTACAGCTGAACCATATATAGAAGCATGGACCCAGGTATATCTACACTACTATACAAGATGATTGAACATGCTGACCGGGTCCTTTTTCTTGCCAAGCTAATTTAAAATATACACAAATGAAAATCAACAACATTTCACGGATTTTGGTACTGGCAAACAAGTCTTTTTCTCCAAACCTTGTGAAGACGCAATTACTTTTCAGGTATTTGTACAATTACATATATATGTAACCACATCACAACATGGCCTGTCAACCTGATCAGCATTTACGCTCCCACACTCAGCGCCACCACATATATCAAGGATGAGTTTTACGATGAGTTAGACTCGCTCATCGATAAAATTCCCAAAGAAGAGAACTTGATATTACTGGGGGACTTCAACGCCAGGGTGGGTGCCGACCATGACTCTTGACTTTCCTGTCTTGGCAAGTTTTGCATTGGGAGGATGAATGAGAACGGGCAGCGACTAACCACGTGCTCGAAACACGACCTCAGCATCACCAATTCATTATTTCAGACAAAGCCACAGCATAACGTGTCTTGGAGGCATCCCTGGTCCAAACACTGGCACCAGCTAGACTTAATCATCCCGAGACGGTTTGCCATGAAGGGTGTGCTTCTTACCCGTACCTTCCATAGCGCTGATTGCGACACCGATCACTCGCTGGTGGGCTGCAAAATGAAGCTACAGCAAAAGAAGATCCACCGCTCTAGGCAAGATGGTAAACCACGTATTGATGTGAGCAAGACGTCATATCCAGACTAGGCTGGGGAATTCACTTGTGCCCTCTCCAGGCGGTCGATTTAGAACCACCCTACGGCAGTGCCAAAGAGAGATGGGGTCACATCAGAGAGACTGTGTACTGCACAGCCACACGGATCTTTGGTAAGACGCAGACAAAGAAAAACGATTGATTTGAGGCCAACATTGCCACACTCATACCAGACGTAGAAGAGTGTAGCAGTGCCCACCTGGAATACAAGCGATAGCCCTGCCAGAGGACACTACAGGCATACAGGTCTACCAGAACCAAAGTGCAGAGGTTAGCATGGCAGTGCGCCAATGATTACTGTTTCAGCAGATATCGGAAACATCAGAGGCATGTACGATGGCATAAAGAACCAATGGGTTCCCTTAAGAAAGTGACAGCACGACTGAAGTCTGCCGCAGGCGATACCATCCATGACAAGGGCAAGCAGATGGAGCGTTGGGTGGGGTACTACTCTGAAATGTACTCCAGTGACAACCACGTGACCAAAAATTCCCTCAAACCATTGTAAACCTCCCTCTTATGGCCGAACTGAATGAGAAACCTACTGCGGCAGAAATGAAGAAGACCGTAGAGAAGCTGTCCTCGAGCAAAACCCAGGGAAGGGTGACATCCGAGCAGAAGTCATCATGTGCGGCTGCAACGTGTTGCTCTCACACCTGCACAACCTCTTCTGCCAGTGCTGGAATGAAGGTGCAGTGCCTCAGGACATGAGAGACGCCAACAACGTAACCCTGTATAAGAACAAGGGTGACAGAAGCAACTGCAGCAACCACAGAGGCATATCCCTTCTCAGCATCGTTGGGAAAATCTTCGCATTCGTCATCCTGAACAGACTGCAGACGCTTCCTGACAGAGTGTATCCAGAGTCGTAGTGCGGGTTTCGCACAGAGAGGTCCATAATTGACATGATTCTCTTCATCAGGCAACTGCAGGGGAAGTGCAGAGAACAACATAGACCCCTCTTCCTGGCCATATAGACCTCACCAAGGCGTTCGATCTGCTCAGCAGAGTCGGACTTTTCACAACCCTAGCGAAGATTCAGTAACAAGGCAATTACCTGTTTTGTACAACAGTCTTCCTTTATTAATGCAACTCATTCACAAAATGGCAACCAGTTTAATCAAGAAAACATTTCAGAAGAAGGTAGGATTAGATATCTGTAAAGTTTTATTTTGTAAAACTTGGTAATCTTATCGAATTGAAGTTGTTTACAAGGTAAATCCATAATCTAAAATTTATAGAGCACAGATCCTGTATGTTAGTTTAACACTATTTTCGGGAACGTAATATGGAACTCCAGTACGTTTACTTAGTAAAAGACAAACTCTAGTTCAAATACGTCCAATTTAAGAGTGTAACATGTAGGCTGGTACAAAAGTAACAAAAGAAAAGAGTGAAGCCAACAAGGTTTGTAAATTTTAACAAAATAATTTATTTCCCTAGAAAACAAGGTAAAAATATGAAATAGGAATTATGGTTTGCGCATATAATCCAAACATTAATCCTAGAATTGAAAAATAAAAGTCCTATCACTAAACAGTTCTAATTGAATCCAGGTTCGAATCTCGATGAAGTTCAAATATGGAAGGCGATGACGTCAGATGATGACGTTCTACTGATGGCAACAGTTCCTCGCTGAATCACAATTTATAATGTTCCCGTTTAGAATTCCTGAATAAATTTCCATTAAATGTCTTTGTCCCATAATTTGTAGCAAGAAAGGCATTTGAGTTGTTTTCCAGAGAATATAAATTATTAAATCCCAAAGCATAGATGAACTTCAGAACAAACTGGCATCAACATCAAAATACCTTGAGCTCCAAAGGTGTAGGCTACGACTGCTACGTGACCACTAATTTGAACAGCGCAGTAAAACAATGACATTTTACATGTAGGCCAACATATTCTAGCTAAGAATCAGATTCTCACGCTGAAAATAAATAAAATAAAGAAAGGCTGTTTACAACTTAGCTAGCACGTGGGCAGAACATGACCTTGGTAATAGCCAATCATTTTCATTCAATGTTTACAAACATATCATCCAAGGTGAGCTAAAAATAGTGATAAAGCAACCTTTACTTTCTGATCAGGTCAACACAGAGAAGTGGATTTTCCGAAAATAACTCAAACCCAGTGAATAAAGTTATTTCAATAACATGTAATGAAAATAAAATAATATAAAAGAAAATTTAAAACTAACACACAAGCAATTAAATTACATATACGTAACATGGAAACAGTTTTTTCGCAGGAGTTTCTGAGCGGAATTAATTAACACACATGTAGTCATTTTTTTTCTCTTCATCTTTTAGATGTGCATTTAAATGTCCATATTTTCAACATGTTGACTATATGCCTCAAGATGACAATTGATGAAAAATGCAGAGATACCTGGATTATGTACAGTTGTTGCGTCAGAATTTATATTGGATTTATTGTATTTAACACATTACTGCAGGTTCATGATAGAGATTAGACGAAGAACTGAACCAGATATCGAGCATTGTGAGACCCATTATCTTAATGGTTCTAATGACGATTTCTTATTTATACTACTACTACCACTTTCATATGAGTATTTGGTAAGACTTGAATAAAGAATGTGCAAGAGCAGAGGATCTATAAGCTCATTTTTTTCTTTGAAAGAATCGCATTATCAACATTATTATTATATTATTATCAACAACATGTTAGACCTTTTTCAAATGTACAAAGACAACTTCAGTAATTTGCGTAGCATGTTTATCTTTTAGCGAATGTTTTATTTCTTTACTAAAGGCGGGGTTCGGACGAGTGATTTTATGTGAACCCAAATTGAGATCGACACAGAATGTTAAATTTTTTCAAACGGTGAAACAATTGTGTACCAATATATTTTTAAATTACTTTTAAATGACTGATTGAGTGGGAATATGTCTACAGTTTGATTAGTCATTCTAATGTCTGTCATCAAAGACAGGAAACAATTTGGATGACTGCTTCAGTACATCGGTGATGATGTCAGTATCTACACAATTATTGAAGTGACAAATAAGGAAACAGAAGTTGTGAATGCACGCCTTTCCTGGGACGGTGCAGGCAGGTATAGAGACCTTAACAATACCTGATGATTGAATCATTTTGCCGTCAATCCAATTTAAAATATGTACACATTTGAGATTTAGTGAAAAAAACTTCGACTGTGAAACTCCAACGTTCATATTGCAGAGCTTCGATAATTGAGCTCTTTGCAGCAACTGGTTAAGGAATTGACTTCAAATACCTGGCAACGTTGACATTGTTAAAATTGTATGTGCTACATGAACAATTATTTAAAGCTCTACATATGCCATGCAAGAATACAGGGCTGACAAAAATCGTGAAAATAAATCACGTGAACGTTTCCAGTTAGGTTCAGCTTAATGACTTGCACTATGTTTTAAACACGTATGTGTGACACTGTCCATTCATAGCAAGGCTGAGCCAGTCTAACAAATGCAGATTTTCACTCCTGTGTGTTTATTTGAAGCTACAATTGCGAAATCATGAAACAGAGGTTGCTGACCAATATGGGTAATGGCTTGTGTTTAATGGCGGGGTGCTGTCTTTCGTATCGTACCAAGAGGAATATTATACTTTTAATAAAACATATTTGTGATATAAAACGAACGAGGGGGTGTTTTGAAAGGCATACCATCACTAGCTTAAGCATTATTAGCTGCAGCCTTAGCATCTTTTGCAGAATATTTAATTTTAGGTAAGATTTGTTGCTATTGGGCAATTACATCTGATTAAAGTACCAAAATCGTACTGTTAATGGATGACAAATTACAATATTATCTCCGTAGGAACGGAAGGACACGTTTACATTCTATGCACTATCTCTCAAAGACTAAATATTTACAAAGACCAAAATGTTTCGGTGTGCAGTTATGTTTTGAGAAAGACTGTCGTGCCGGTCTCCAGTATAAATACTTGATTCGGTGGGACCTCATCTCTTGTATCCAGTAGCATCTGCGTAGGAACAACAGTAAGATAAACATGGTGTTAGGTTCAAGTCATCTATTGTGCACATCCTACATCTATGTAGGCTTATCCGGAAAAATGCGTTAATTTCATCCAATCAGTGACCTTTATAAATATAAATTTGGAATTCAATATAATTTCACAGAATACTTTTTTGCCTGTCACATAAAACCAAAGTTTACTTTAATTTTTTTAAATTATATTTAATTTAATAATATTTCTCCTTAATCAGCAGCATTGTTTCGTGAATAATTCAGAAAAGCATAGTTTTGTCATAATTATGTACCTCATAAAATTATGTTTTGCGGATGTGACATTATCGAATTAAAGGCTTTGAAATTGTAAGACATACATATGTTTGGAAAAGGTGCCATTGTTGCAAAGGTAAAAAGACGAAACTTGGATGAAATTAAATTTTAGCGAAGATATTGAAAGCAATTTTTGAATGAAAGTTGTATTTATAATGTAAATTAATTGTGAATGAATCTGATAACAAACTCGTGTGCATAAAGTCCAACAATGAATTATGTGCACGAGTTCAACGATTGATATGAGGAAATGAAGCCGCCCCTAATTCGAACTATTTATAATATGTAACTTAAATGAGAAATCAAACATGAAGAACCTGCGTATGAAACTTACAGAAAAATATGATTCATATATCGATCTATCACCTTGATCAATGTTTAGGGTTTGCATAACTATGAATATGGTATGATTCTATCGCCCTGGGTGATCAAAGTATAAAATTTGGTCGGATTTGTAACGAAACACTAATGATGGTGGATACAAATACAATGTTAATTGATGAATGACTCGAATAAATTAATAAATTATGATTACTACGTGCTTATATAAGATCCAATTATTGGGAAAATTTACACAATCCGCACGAATCTAATAATGTAACATAAATATGAATATAAGTAACTGACCTTACATAGTACAAGGACAACGATTAATGAATGATTCACAGTAATTTCACACGGGGAAAAGAATGACGTATTCATTCAAATAGTGAAAATTTGCTCAAATAGTAAAATGATATAAAAATGGGACAGATTTGAGATAATATATATTTACAGCCCCAAAGCACTGTGTATAACAAAACCCAAAATTAGCCCACGGCTAAAAGAATACATGTATGGAGTTACGCTAGAATACTTGGCTACTAGTCACACTGGTCAATCAAGCAGTCAGCTCTAAAGGTAATCAGCGGCCACCATGAATCACTTGGTAAATCATGCAATTAGCGCCCACCAATCGGTTAGCAACATCCGGTAACCTTCTACTCAACCTGCAAACACTGTTCAATCAGCTCTACGGCTGCTATTCAACTAGCTCTGTCGTCAGCTCTATCCTCAACTCTATGGTTGCTATGGTCAGCTTTACAGCTCCTATGGTCAGCTCTACAGCTGCTACCCCGTCAACTCTGATCGATATGGTCATCTCTACAACTGATATGGTCAGCTTTATGGTCAGCTCTACAGCTGCTACCCCGTCAGCTCTGATCAGCTGAAAATAAATCGAACACTGTATACTAAGAATGACACGGGCATATACGATAACACGTAATGAAGTTATATACGGCAAACTATACAAATTACATTATCGGCACAACAGTACAAAGCAATAAACAGGTTCAGAAGTGTATTTACTGGTGTCCGGTAAGAATCCTATGGTACTAAACGTTTCGTAATAAAATGCATCTTTATTGCTAATATAGATCTCCTGTAAAGTCACATACAAGAACAGAAAATATTTGCATTATACTACGCAAGCCGGAGCTACATAGAAAATATACAATCTAAACGTGGTAGTACAACAGTTATAACCTATAATATACATAAGAAATTAATAAATAACTTACATACCTCTACAGCTGGAGATTAGCAAGTCCTTAAGTAGACTGCTCACTGGCAAGACGTTTCCATAGTGTAATGTTTTTGTCTATGGTGAGGTATTTATGCACAGACGATGTAACCCTACATCATCTGTGCTCTTGATGAATATCGGTTTTCACATCGAAAGCACTTTGCGCGTGCGGTATAGGATGAATCGAACTCATTGTTTCAAAATATTGTACAATATACATAAATCACCCTCGGGCATCGTTGTACACAAAAAACGAAACCCGAGTACATGCCTTTAATAAATAACAAAGGGATTGATAGAATTCCGTGACAGGTGAACAAAACTCAGTATTTCGCAGTAGTTTAAGACGCAAATAAGCCACTCTGTGTTAACAATATACCAGGTAACGGAACGCGGAAATAAATATTTAGTTCATATATAAAACATTTGACAATATAGGCACAGACTGATGTGACAGGCAGATTGGACGACCTCAAGGCTTCGTTTGTTCTCCGGTTTTCCAAGCTTTGAGTAATTAGTAATAATCGGTGTACGTGAAAAGTATAAGTATGCATTGACACATACCGGGCATTTTATGTGGCAATACATACTTACATTTTTCATACGAGCTTGCTTTCCTAGTTTATGCCATACTGGGCATAGTTTCCGAGCTTGCTTTAATTAGCCACGATAAGTTATTCTAATTTTAATTTCACATTTCCAGTCTGCTGAAATATTATGACGTGCTCATTGCAGTAACTCCACGCATATAACCAGATGCCACAATCGACGTTCATTGCGGGTAAGGACGATACGAGGTATAGACCTCAGTATGGTCATGCCTGTTCATTTTGAGAAATGAGGAACAATAACAATACTTTATAAGCTTGAATATTGTTGGTGTTCACTATAATATGTACACACAGGGCGTTATATTACTGCAACTTTTCAGTTCATAGTGCAAACAATATAGTGAATGACAATCCGAAACGACTTAAAGCAGAAAAAACATGTTATGTAAAGGAAGATTAGTATATGAAGTTTTAAATAACTCCAAGTCAATCGTTTTCAAAGTCAGATCTAATAATAATTTATTTCACATTTATATGGAAAGACATTGATATGCACATATTTGACATAATCATATCGATTGAGCAGTAGACCAGTGAATAGCGATCAGTGGCCTAAATTCACAGTTTCTGTACAATCATGATGCATATTAACGTAGACCACATGACCTTTATCCATCACAGCTATCACGGTTGCTTAGTCTGTGCTATATCTTGTAGTTCCAGAGAGAACCGTTCCAATTTGTCCTCCTTGTCTTTCATGATAAATGAGTGCACAGATTTATTAGGCAAATTTCACCATTACTGTTAGATAGAAGGAATACATCCCCGTGCAGGAGCCTTTCATCTTCCAGTAGAGGAATCATAGCAGTTTCCTTCATTGACACTAATGTGGTCAGGAACCCCGTTTGTTCGGATACGTAGGTCGTCAATTAAGGTATTGTAGCTATGAAGTCAATGTCATGCATAACCAGTGACAAATTTCTATAAATAGCTGAAATATACAAAAGGCAGTTTTGCATAACAATCTAGTTTAAAATTGTTTACACAAATATATCACAATTTTAGTATCATAATTGAAAAACAGTTTATTGAAAAACAGTTTATTGAGTAGAAGAATGTATTTGAAATGCAATTGTACAGCCTTTGTTGTTATTTGTATTCTTCAGTTCAATTTTGTTCTAGCGGTCGCTGATTTTATTTTGACGCAAGTAAAGATGTTTTTTGTTCCTCTTGTTTCTTTATTTGTATTAAGGTTATTTCAATATATACATTTACCTTGCGTTAGAAAGATTACCTTTACCGTTCAGGACATACTTGTCAGGTGGAGAAGGTCTGGTAGATATGCCATGTTAAAGGTGCTTTATTTCGGGAAACGAAATCTACATTAAAGTTACAACAAAAAAAAATAAAAAGCACTTAATACAGAAATATATAGGCCATATAGAAAGACAGACTGACTGAAATTATAATCAACAAATAAACATAGTTACGATTACTTGCTTGTCTCTTTTATCAGATTGTCTTTTCAAGTCTTCAACTTGTAGCATAAGTACTTCAATTCATAACTTCTGTAGAAGACGTCGTTTGGCCTTCTCCTCCTCCAGTTGCATGAGGACAGTTTCGAGATCTTTTCTCACCAACGTCCTCCATGATGAATCTCCTAACACGGACTGAAGCGGCAAGTAGAAACAAAAGTCTGATTGAGATAATTGTCACTCTAGAGCAGTTGATCGGAATGTCATGAAAACTGACTGATAATGTAACTTGTGTTCTTTTATACTGACCTGCTTTTCCCACCTGTGATTTCTCTAGTTTATCATATAACCAATAACTTTTTCATCCAGGAAAAGGTGTTATCCTCGCAGAAAATCTGAAGCAGATATCGTATTTTAGGCTTTTATCAGCCATTAGTAAACCAATAAAATTCATGTTCAGCTATTGACAGCCACCAGCAAGACAAACAGCTTCCGGAGAGAGAGGGAGATA
This sequence comes from Megalonaias nervosa, assembly GCA_016617855.1. Classification (NCBI taxonomy): domain Eukaryota; kingdom Metazoa; phylum Mollusca; class Bivalvia; order Unionida; family Unionidae; genus Megalonaias; species Megalonaias nervosa. The sequence continues at coordinate 45,120 of JAECUM010004161.1, read as the reverse complement.
TAAGAGAGAGAGAAAGAGAGAAAGCGAGAGAGAGAGAGAGAGAGAGACAGAGAGACAGAGAGAGACAGAGAGAGATATCATAGTGATTGAGTTTTCATGTTTAATAGGAGCTGACCCCTTAAGCTGACGTCATTGCGTTGCTTTATTCAATTATGTCAATTTACAGATGGGATAGTATTACATGTGTAAGGATGCAATGTATGGGCCACATATGCATATAATTAACATTTAGTTTCAAGGAATATACACCAATAAGAAAGCATGATTTAATTGCATGGGATGCATGACCATATCGCGTCATAACAAACCCTGCAGGTTGAGGGGTCTTATGGTGAGGGAATACATTAGTTCCCTTGCCAAAAGGCTGAATGTAATATCGTGACTTTTGATAATGCAGATCGATGCAGCTATGTGATCATGTGAGCGTTTAATAGCACAATAATAGCTGTTTGGTTCCATTTAAAGGTAATGTTGCAAAACTAGACAATTGTGAACAAATAAAAGCGAGCAAGATAAGCCTGTCTAAATTAATGGCAAAATGAAGTACTTGCAATTAAAATATGAAAGGTAAATATGATAATATTATGAAAAATGCATTAATAATAACTATAAAGTTATATCATGTATCATGTAGAGGCTTTAAGACATATGAGTACATGTTTGGCTTGGTATGCATAGAGTTTTCAATATTTCATCGATTGTTGTCATGATTAAAATATTATTATACTGCAACATCACTGGTATTCCAATAAACTAGAATTATTCTTCTCTAGACATGTTGTCATTTTCCACATGGATTTGTTATCTCTTTGGATGTATAGATGTATGTATAATGATGACGAACATGATGATGATGATGACGACGACGACGAAAATAATAATAATAATAATAATAATAATAATAAATATGAGATTACTCTTTACATGATAACATTATGATACTCCTCGTACAAATGAATATGTATTATATTAGCAGTGACACCAGTTTACACTTAAACCTTTTATGAAAATATTGTTCAAAATAGTAAACAAGTATGTCCTTCACTATAAACAATAAAGGAAGAGCTAAATGTCTGTAAAAATAAAATCGTACTATCAGTCTTCATTGCATCAGAGGTCCGTCAAAATGCGACCATAATACAAACACTTAAAATGATTGTATGTAGTTGAATTTCTAATGTCAATGAGAATAGTATACTATTAGTTTGGAGAGAGTATCAGATGGAGAAATAAATTCTACATGTTTGAAAAGGAAAGTAGGGCAACCTCATGTGATGGTAATTTGGTGAAGTATATATCCATAAAGAAGGTCATTAACTGTCTTGTAAGACATGTATTCAATTTTAAATACAATTCCTTTACAAAATGTTAACCAATTTAATCAAGTAAATATTTCAGAACATGGTAGGACTAAATACAATGTGTAGTCTTATTTGTTCAGCGTATTCATTTGATCTGAATAGCGAATACTGCAGTTGCTTCAAATGGTGCAGCCAAAATCTAAAAATATTGGTCGTAGCCCCGGTACTTTAGTTTAACAATATTTTCTGGAACGTAATATGGAAGTCCAGTACGTGTACACAGTTGGAGACAAATGTGATTAGTTTGGATAACTGATGAATATGATTAGCAATTAAACAACTAGCCACGTCTGGGAACATGCATGTGCTAGTTCAAAGGCCTCGAGCATGATAGTGGATTCATATTGTGATAAATTGTAAAATCCTTTAAATCATTCTTGGTATAAGTCCTGTAATTTTTAGGCTATATCTTTATTGTTCCCTTTTATTGCAACTAAACAATTCCCGCATTGAAATAGAGATTACGCGTTCACGAAAGCTGAAGACAGAGCAGAAAAATTAGATCGTTCTTAAATGCTTGAAATATCCGAATGAGAATTTTGGTAAGGTTTCCTCACATAAATTTGTGCCATGTATGATGTTTGGATGAATGTCTCAACAAACACAAGATGAGATAACTTGATTACCAAGTCTGCATTTTATACAGCTTAAGAGCAGTTCCTCTGAATAATATATACAAATATGTACATGCTCAATCGGCCACTGATGGAAAAGGTGAATCACGTTCTTTATATGGTTCTCACGATGACACTAATGTCTGGAAAATTTTGGTACTAGCGAATAAAAAAGAAACAATCACAGATATGAAGAAATATAATGCAGCATGCTATTATATCAATGTGGTACTGAGGGCTAACAAAATTACATTAAAACTAATAATGTGTGGGAAAATCGTCAAGAACACTGAAGATGTTTGCCGAGCTCTGAACAAGTAAATTAACAAAGTGAAGATCTATAGATTTTTATTTAGGAAAGTACTAATTTGAGTTTTGTATTTGTTTGTATAAGAAAACAACTATACACTAACGAGATGATAAATAAACCTTCGATACATTAAATTTATATTCTCTCTAAAAATCACATGCAAAACATTATATTAATAGTAACTGATTGTATATCATAATTGTTTTTTAACGCACGAATTGTTTTATCTTTGAATGTAACTCACATGCTTGTAATAGATTACACTAACCAAGAGTAATATGGGAGTTGTGTTGTTAGTACATATAAATTGAAACGTTAATTCTGGAAAATGAGATCGTGACTGCAGCACGGCATGCAAAAGAGTCTGCGGAAAAAGTTGTAGACGACGTCTGCTATTACATCTGAGAGAGGATTACGAAAACATGTATTACCAGGATGTGACTTGCACGCAGCTAAAGCCCAATTATATCCCTGGTGCAGAGGAAAGTTCAAGTCAAAGCACGAGAAAGCGTTGGAAAAATGTTTAGGCGTCCTTCATTGCAACGCAACCAGCAGATGTTTGAATGTTGTTTCGTATATGTAATTTAATTAGTTGTGATGTTAGTTTTAAATTCTTTTTTTTTTTTTTTTTTTTTTTTTTTTTTTTTTTTTTTTTTTTTTTTTTTTTTTACATTTTGTTGTAGTGATAATTTTTAATTTTTACTGGATATGAATTTTTTCTCAGTAAATTCAGTTATCTGTTTTGACTTGATTAGAACGCAAAAGTGTTGCTTTATCATTACTTTTAGCTCAATTTGGTTGAGAGGTTTGTAAACACTAAGTGAAAATGATTGGTTATTACCAAGGTCTTGTTCGACCCTCGTGTTAGCTACGTTGTAAGCAGCCTTTTGATTATACATTTCCAGCGTGAGAATCTGATTCTTAGATAGGGCTATTCTGGCCTACGTGTAAAATGGCATTTTTTACTGCGCTGTTCAAATTAGTGATCATGTAGCCCCGTCACGTGAGCCATCACGTGATCTAAAATCGTGTGTTAAAACAAACGTTTTCTAGTAGATTTGTCAGCCGTAAAATAATACCTTCGGAGCTCTGATGTATTTTGTGTTGTTGCCATTTGAGATGATTATCGTATTTTAAATAATATATTGACCCTGGAAAATAATCTTTTTCAATGAAATTCTTGGACAAAGACATTCACTAAATTATTCGGAATTCAAAAGCCGAAGTTATATTCTTGGTGACTCGACAAGAAACTGTTGACACATCAGTATAATACTGTATTCATCTGACGTCACTATCTTCCACATTGGAACTGCATCGGGATTCGAACTTGGATTCAATTAGAACTTTTAGTGATAGTACTTCTATTTTCAGATTCTAGGATTAATTTTTGAATTATATTCACAAGCCGTAAGTCCTATATCATATTTTTACTGTGTTTTCTAGGGAAATAAGTTATTTTGTTAAAATTTACAAAGCTTGTTAGCTTCACTCTTTTCTTTGTTACTTTGTACGAGCCTAGTCACGTAACAATGTGCCCAATGTCTGATAGAATCATTGAATGACTTCGCACCTAACGTCAAAACCTTTTCTCTCGTAATGACAAAAATGTTCTAAAAGATTACCATGCCTTTCCTAATCTGTTTTACTAGCATCACATCGTTGACGCACACCGTTTAATCACTCGTTTAGTAATCACCTTAAACTTATATTGCTATTTGTCTTATATCTGTCATGGAATTGTGTATACTTAATGCATATATTTGATCTAGAATGTGCTGCAGATTCGTTTTCCCGTTACCAGAGAGCCCTCTCTCTCTCTCTCTCTCTTTCTCTCATTCTGGGATGGAATTACATAGTTAATAAATGCTCATTCTGGTAACTGGGAACGGTTGATTGTTATATTCCAACCTGGGGAATTATCTAAAAACATCAAGCGAAGAAAATGACGGCAAATATTAATTTAGAACAAATGCAAAATCCGGTTTTGTTAGCAATCAGTGTGTTTTCTGCGCGAAGATATTAATGTAGCAAATTTAAAATGGGACATTATTAGCTTGGGTTATTGTAGACAGTAATGTTTTTTAGCCTGTCAAAAGGAACCATATACAAGCGCTTGTTACTTGTTAAAGTAGGCACATGTCAAGAAAGTAAAACAGGAGTCACATGTTTGATTTAGTTCTCCACATATATTCCAATATTACATCAATACTGGCTTTATAAGTTATGTCATTTTCATACCGTTATCGGTATATTCTCGAAACGGCAAATATATATTCTTATTCTTGGTGTTCGCATATTGCTGATACGTGCGTCTATTTGTAAATATGTATGTCTGTGTAAACACTCATACATGCCACTTTCGTACATGCAGAGGTTTACACTCGTAATCATACTTAAAATTATGATAAACATAACATATTCAATAGTATTTGAATATCTTTCTTGTATTAAAGTAATTCGATCTTGTGAAATATGCTTACAATGAAATATAGAATGCCATAAATATACAATATTGCTGGCAAACAACACAAGGCAACTCGTCCACCTGATAATACACAAACAACAATAATTATAGGTAAAGTCTGCAGCAGGCTGTAACATCTACATCATTTCAATTAATCATTCCTCCCGGTTTCCCCTCTTGGACAACACCTGTCATCATGACGTTGCTTTAGATTCGAAGTAACGGGCATTTATGCAAACCTCACCCTTCAGATATTTCAAATTATGAATTCTACATCTTACACTCTCTGGCGTACATATACACATCCTCTATAGTACTAACATAAAAGCAGTATCACATAGTCCGTACACACTTCCTACTTTGTATAAAAAGTTGGCGCTTACGAATGAAGAAGACTGTATGGGCTTTTAAGTGCTACCGAATTAAATCCTACCCTTTTGTATGGCAAATATTCAAGAACGTTCATAATATTTACTGTGGTTTCAAGCTTTAAGGTAATCAAAGAAAGATTGATTTTCGTATGTTAATGCATGAAGTGCTTCTTTCCGGAGAACAAGAAATAAATACACACAGCAAATGATACAATATTTATATACATTCAATATGTATATTATTAGCTTAAAATCTCTTTAATAAAATAATAATATACTGATTTAACAAACTGTAATAATGTGGTGTATATAAGTTGTATAGAATAGCTTCCGATTTCGCTTGAGTTTTTCCATTTAATCACATCAGGCCTCTACTGTGGGCTAAAATCTCTTAACCCAATTTTACTAATGCACATAAGAATTTTTTAGTCCTCTTGACCAATGTCAAATCCCTATATATAACTATAGAATAGTTTTACTGTCTGCTGGTGAAACCAGGCAGGCTTGAAATAAGCCAAATTTTGGCTAAGTATTCTCAGTGTAGCTCGTTAACAAGCAGTGTGTGGCTCTATAACAGGCACTTTTATAGTTAGCCAAATTTAGCTATTTATTTTATAGGTGCTCTTTGCAAATATTAATTTTACTTCTTGGGAGGAAACCAAAGTTTTGCTAAATGCATTCTTAGTCAAAATTTGACTAGTGTCTGCAATCCCATTTTGCATAGCTTACATCCATGCTGTTAGAAGCCAAATATATGTAACTGAATGATTAGCCAAACTGTAAAGATACATGTACATTCCATAATGTACATGTATGCTTAGCCAACATTTGGCTAGTGTCTGCAATACCCTTTAGTATAACCTACAGGTTATGATTCTAAGAAATCCAAACTTGCCTAAATGTGACTTTTAGCCAAATTTGGATAGCCACTGTAGTGTCCATTTTCATATCATACATGTATGGCTCATAGGCAGTAAAAGCAATTCTGGCTAATTGTATGCATGGAGCCTAGCGTTTTAATACAAGTGTTTAAATTCACTATATATTTATTTGTACACATAACACATAACTTAAAGGGTGTATATTGTAATTAAAATTAAACTGAAAAAACCATAACATATGTATGAAAAGATCTGTGATGATGTGGTGAGAATTTTATTTAAACGATAAATAAGAGTTACTTTGGCGAGGAAACACAGTAATTACAAGCAGGGAAATAACATGTGGCATGTTTTTTGAGTGTCAAAATTCTTATAGTATTTGCATAATATATGCACAAACAAGATAAAATTCTTAGTGGTCTGATGGGTGATTCCATTGAATCTAACAAAAGTATGTTTTTTTTCTGCATCATATAAAGAAAAATGCCAATGTATGCAACGACTCCTTGTTCATAAAACAATATTTAGTTTAACAATTAAAATCCCTTTTTAGTCAGTCTCTTTACTGTTAGTGGTATTTTTCTTCATGAAGGATTCACTAAGTCTACATATATAATATTCTTGATTTATGTTCTCAAGATTCCAAATGATCTTAGTGACACTTTAAATTCTTTCATTCTGCATAGTTCAAGTGCTACCTCTGAGGTCACAACTTCTGTAACCTAACCAATTTAAATGATTGTGTCATCAGTGAGGTACAGAACATAAGTTTTAACAATATATTTTCTTCTCTCTGAGTGTTCTCTTCAAGATCCACCTGTTGCTTGCTGGGTTGTGTACATCTGAAACATATAAGTCAATATATACAAATCACATATAGCATTAATGCAGCTTTATTCTAAAGTAAATTTAGCCAGTCCTTTGAATGATACCCTATATTTCCGTGCTGATTGTTTTATGGTTATAAGAGAAGAAATCAATATTTACATTGATAGTTTTCAAATTGCATTGCAGAAAAATTTATTTTGACAATATTTTTATTACTTGGCTTTATTCCCCTATAACAAACAGGTCTGTAGTTGGAGAACAGATAAAAAGTGATCAAGACATTTGATCTAGACCTTGTAAAATGACTTTGACTGTAATACATACAGCATTTTGATATACAAATTCATGGCATTATCTCAAAGGCGTTAAAGCAAAAGGACAAAATGGGTAAAAGGATGAGTTAAAATGATCAGTGACCTTCACACCATTTTAACTGTGGTATGCAGACAGAAGTATAGTTAATACAAGTTAGTCTGTTTCATCCTTGTTTTTCAGACAATTTGTAATTTATATTTTAAAAACTGACAAATAATATTGGCCACCAAATTCGAGTCCTGCATTTGGTATATGATAGACCTTCCGATAACTATACAATTTATGCTCAGTTCCATAAAGTCTTCTCAAATGGCTCTTTAGTTACAATACGAACACAAAGGTGAAAGATAGCTTCAAAATATCGGCAACTAATATTGCTCGTGGAGACTGGATACATAAACATTATGCGTTAAGTGGTGGTATATATTTAACCTAAGATTCTTTCATTCATTCTAAACTGCTTGAAAATATAGGAGCAGAAAGAAATGCATTAAATGAAAATTTAAAATATTGACTCATGATTTAAAGCATTTGGCTTCATTGATGTTTCTCAAAGAGTTTTGAATTTGTAGAATGCAAATAACTAAAATTATATTTATTATATTTAAAACATAACAAATCGTCCAAACATTTGGGTGCATGTTTGCTCAGTATTTTGAAAGTCTCTGGAGCCACAACCCGAAGTCTGCATTCATTTAGAGTTTGCAGTAACATTTTATGATAGCTGCTTGTGAAAACATCATCCACAAATCTCGGAGAACACTCTTGTATTTGTTCAAGTTTAGCGGTGTTTATGTCACTGCGGAAATGCCAGGCTATGGGACCGAAATTGAAATTTGAGAGAATTAATATACATAAGATTGTCAATTTGTTGAGTCTAGTTAGCTCAAGACAGATAGATGCCTTGAAGCTTTCCTACAGAGAGTTGTTACATGTGTATCAACTTGTTGTTAACAGTCAATGTAAATTCCAAATAGTTGAAGAATTTCTTCACAATTTATGAACCCACTGTTTATATTTCTTACATGCTTAATACTAAATATCTTTTAACCCACAACTAATGCTTGAAACTTTTCTGATTTGGCTTTCATTATGTTAGCAGTGAATCAGTCAATCATAATATTCAACTCTGCTTCAAAATGTGTTAAAAAATGTGATGAGGAAAAAGACAAAGTGTATCACCTGCATAGTTATCTAAAGAGTCCCATCTAACAAAATACAAGATATCATTGATAAAAACATTAGAAAGTAATGGTCCAAGGATCCACTCCTGAGGAACCCCTGTTTTGAATTTTAGACAAACTACTCCAGACACCCTCCAACTTAATTTGCTTCTTATGATTTTACAGATAACATAAGGGAGACAGACAAAAACGTTGGATAAATTCATCAGGATTGCAGTTATACATTTGTTTACATCAAGAGCTATCCTCCAGTCTTCAAGCAAACATAAAAGAGTGGTCTTGCATCCATGATCTTTAAAAAAAAACCACCAACATGTTTGCAAAAAATGTTTTCAAAAAATGATGCTAACTGGGTCTCAACTGATATCTCAACAGTTTCGATTTTATAGACAAAATGCGGACATGTTTATAATTACTTTTGTCAAGAAGATTGTTCTTTTTTTTTTTTTTTTTTTTTTTTGCAAATCGTAACTACTTGAGCTTTGTTCAGACAATCAGGAGAAATATTTGATTGATCCCCTCCTGTAGCTTTTTTAAATTTTAACTCATTATCATGTTATACACTTTGTCATGGTTAACCTGATTAAATTAAAACATTGTATATATGTTGCTGTTGACCTTAATAGCCTTGATACTCATGGGTTAGAGGGTCAAAAGGAACATCCTTACCAATTTCTAATGTCACATTTATATAAAAAGTATTGAAGATTTCACATCTTTCTCTGTCGTTGTTTACAATTTGTATACCTTCAGTGAGAATGATCTTATCATAACCAACCGAACATTTATTAGAAAAACATGGTGTAATAGTTGACCAGAAGTTCCTAGATTTATGCCCCCTGCATATTACTCTAATTTGTTTTTGCTTCCAATAGTTTTCCTATGCGTTTTTAGTGATCTGTACTGAGTGTATATTTTAAAAAACATGTCTAGTATATCATGCATTCCTTAGTTCTCTGTTCATAAAAGGTAATGTTCTTAATGTTGGTATGTATGTTTTCTTGGAGCATGTTTGTCTATAACAGTGAACATAAGTTTTTCAATCAACATTGTCCAAGTTGACAGATTCTGAGTGAATACTGGAATACAGGGCAGTAAATAGAGCATTTTGTAAATCATTTAGATAGTCAATCATTTCAAATCTATGAAACTTCCATATGATGATATTCTCGTGGCTGCAGAACGCACGGTATCTCTTAGATGAGTAAAGACCAAATTATGAAAATCACTGATAGCAGTAGTCACATTTAAGGTATTTATGCATTGGTCATGTTTATTTGTATGAGATCAACACAAGATGGAATACATCCATGCTTAAAACATATAGGTTTTTACGTAAGAAAGCCAGACCAAAAATGTCACATATAATTTGCATTCTTTAAATACAGTTCATAGTTTCATCCTGCGTGCAGGGACATCTGAACGATTAAATGTCATTATCCCGCCAATATTGGGAGTATGATATTTTTTAAAAAATAAATCCAACACACACACACACACACACACACACACACACACACACACACACATATATATATATATATATATATATATATATATATATATATATATATATATATATTGTAATAACCTGCATTTATTGAGTGAAATATACATGCCTGTATGCAGTATACACTATACATACAATCTGCGCAATTCAGTCTCAGTTTTTTTAATCAGTGCATTACCAGCGAATTATTCAAATGAGTTAACATTAATATTTTCTATGATTTGACGTTTTGTTTACAATTCTAATTGTTACTTAGTGCAGTCTACAGGAGTCTTATAAAATCCCCCCATCTATGTTGATACCGATGGAAATATTGTGGATCTGGCGTGCAATTTCACTGCCTGTAAATCTTTTAGGAACACACCTGTGTACTTTTTAGACACAGGTATTTGGTAATAGCCATATCTAGCGCAAAATTCAAAATGGCCATAGGACAGAAGGTTGAGTAGCTACAATGTCATAGCCTCAATGTGTCCACGAAGTAGGGGTACTAATATTTGTATCAGGGTTGTGCCATTCCATGGCGATTAACAAGTCTCCAAACATAGGATCTGATCTGGAAATAGTATGTACATTTCTCAAAAAGAACTCCTCTACTAACAGTAGCTCAACGGCCGTGAGAAATTCTGGTAAGTCACAAGTGTATAAAATGTACGACAATGTGGACAGATAAAATTGTCAACAGACTTTTGCAGGTTTTAATTAAAGGGCTATATCAGCCACGAAAGTGCCAGTAAATATCATTAAAGATGTGGGGCTGATTTATCAGCTTAAGTCTACATCTTTTCAGTTAACGAAAACAAGGAGTATCAAAGCTAGTTACTGGCATCCTTGGTAATTTAACTAATAACTATTTTTAACTAACCAATTCAAACTTTACAATATATACTTAATGTGTTTATACCAATATTGTTAAGTTTCTGTATGTCATTGTGTTTAAGTTTTGATTTTCTCTGTTTTATTTCACTTGGTACAAACACATACTGACTTCTTTTGTCATGTGGTCTAGCTCGGTAATATTGTAAAAGTGCATAATTTAAAACCGGTTCCAAACCATTGCTATGAGCAACAGCGGTAAACATGGCATGTGCCACGAAAAATGAACTTTTTTTTTCTTCTTGTCAATATAATCATTTGGTAATAATGTGTAAAATATCGAGTTGGTAATTTTTTTTGAAATTCTTGTGCAGATTTACTAAATGTACTTTTGGGATACTAAGTCCTATCTTTGTTTAAAGGTTCTAACAAACTGGGGGTTTTGTGGGATTTGTCATAAGTATGTAAGGTGTTGTGGGCTGCTTGTAGGAATACATCTCTCAGCAGCTTTCTAACTAGTCATACCGCAATTACTATGAGCTTTTTTTAAATTTATTTATTTTGGTTTAGTTTTTTTTTACTGTTCTATACATAGTTTTGGAACTTTAAGCATAATTTTGGACTTGTACATTTTTGTTTAAGATTTTATTTAAGCACAAAATAATATTTACTGAAGGAATTTAATGCGCTTTTCTCTATTCTAAATTATATGAATAATATTCATTCCTAATTTATTTTACAAGCAAACTACATATTGTTATATCACTTGTTGTAAGAACTCGGCTATATTGTCAAGTGAGTGTTGCCTTTACAGACCAACACTTATATTTTGTATGTATTGGTTTTCTATATTTAAGAATCTAATTCCATGCCTGAGAAATTTTCTTATGCTCAATAGATGATTCAACATCTTAAAGTATAGATCCCAAAATGTTCTTAGGGGTATAGAACATACAAGTCATTGTGAGTGCTATCCTTGCTGATTTGATACTGGCAATCCAATTTAATCATTACTTAATCTAGCACTTCAAACACATAATTCCAACATTTTCACCAAAAGCTCAAATTTCCAAGTCATTGTGAGTGTTATCTTCACTGACATGATATTCTAACTTCAAGTCAACAATAATTGATTACTCTAGCAATCCAAAAAAGCATAATTTAGTGACAATTGTCTTTCATAGTTTACTAATTGTTTCAGTCAGAGGTAGGCACACTATTTTTCAATGTAGCCACAAGTGTGGCAAATGAGAATAGAAATACATCGTACCATGCCAAAACTGAACCAAAATTACACAGCCAATTTGCCACATGTGGCGATTGGCGACAGGGTTGCCCACCCTGGGTCTAAGTCAATGTGGCCATTGTCCTCACCAACCTGAAACCCAGTTTAGTGCCATTTATATCAATTCATTTCAAATAGGTATTATGATATAGTTGAAGTGTAAAGTCAAGCAAGTGTTCCCTTTGCAGATTTTACATTTTAGATGTTACAATCAAGTCTTATTTCCTCTTCTGTAGTAAACTTTACTGCAAATAAATTAAACAGTAAATCTTATTCAATTTTCATTCACCAAAATAGGTATTAATACAATCATGAATTAACTGTATGGTATTAAAATATACCCTGATCTTGTGTGAGATTGTAATATACAGAACTGTACCTCAAGTCAATGATAATATATCGACTTTGTATTATATCAAGACTGTCATAGTTGTGAACTCCAACTTTATTCAGGTGTTTTCGTAATGAATGATCATCTTGTGTTATGGTTGAAAAGAAATCAAAGTTCAATTTAACTCTATTCTCCCCACATTAGTCAGTTGTTAAGAGGCATACTCATCCTCAGTGTTATACTCCAATGTAATCTTATTTTGGATCATCTTGGTGTTACAATATATGGATGGAGGATTATCATCCAGATTAAATTATTTTTAATTCAGACTCTGGTTACAGAGCCTGATGTGTGCGAGCAAAGCAATGTGTACCATAACATTTTTTATTTAATTTTTGAAACTCCTGCAGAAGAAAGAGGTTTCTAGAGCCATTAAACTGTATTAACAAAAACATTTACTTCAGTGTAGATTTTCCTTTAATTAGTAGTGACAAAATTCACTTTTTAAAGTGGTTGTTTTGTTGCTGTTTGGTTTGGTCTTTTATGGTACAGCAACACAAGTAGGTTATTTAGTGCCAAGGAACTTGACTTAAAGTGCCTCGCCCAAGGACACACCATGATAGCTAACCCGGGCTGGACCGATGGTGGAATTTGAACCTACATTATGTCAGAAGTCCAGAAAGCTAACCACTGAGACACTACAGCTCCCCAACTTATAGTAGAATACCGGTATACTATCAAGAAAGATGGGTGGGGGTATGCATGTTGCATCTGAAAAAAATGATGGAATGCTTGTTTACGTCATATTTTAATCATACAATATGAAGCATTTTCTATAATTATAAGAGGTATCAAGTTAAGAAAAATCGTATATTCCGTTTGCTAGGAATGTATTAGAATTCATTGTTACTCTATGTTTATTGATAGGAAACTTACTTGGTCTTTGTTCTTTTCAGCTTGAATACCTAATGTGTTAACATCCTGTCTTAAATCTCCAATGTTTTGTCCATAAAGTGACAACTATTGATACATGTAGGGAAGTTTTTGTCTATAGTTTTTGATGTTTATGGTTCTGGTAGTTGCAGTATTTGTTGTTGTATTATTAACCATTTCAGTAATTTAATGAATGCAGGGTATACAGCTCCATAAATTAAATTTAAGGAAAGATATTGCAAAAGTATGTTTCACTGCAAAAATAAATTGTTTAAAAATAATAATAGATCATTTATCATATGTACTTTCAATTGTGGTAACTTATATTCCATCCAATATCTATATATTAAACATGTCTTTTCATACAGCTGGTGAAAGTCAAATGCAAGGCTTTTAGAATTGTCCAGTTTGTTTCATATATTGTCAGTTTGATGGGCAGGTTAACTGTGCAGCAGCCAGATTGTATATTGACATTGTACCATATAATTATCAGTGCTTAGTCTGCTCTCAGTGGCTGTGGTTTGATTAGTTACAGGTGTCATCACATGTGACTAATTATTAACAAATGTAATGAAACTTATATAATTAGAAGACTGTATTTAAAAATTCTAAAAATCTTAAATGAGTGCTAGAGGGTGGGGTTGGCATTTATACTCCCAATTATGTTTGCAATGAGCAAAAGCAACTGCACATATATGAGAGCTTTAGACAAGTTCAGTTCTGTTAAGGGTCAATATATGCAGGTACATTTTGATCTTGAAAAGTTAGCATAATTCACATGCAATGCTTTCCCCAACCTAAGTATGTAATTAATTTGATAAAAGTTTGGAGATTATTGTTTATGTTCTGTTCTTGCAAAACTAGATATTCCTGACTACTGCATAGTGAAATGGCCAACTGTTAAGTCATATAAGCCAAATGAGTAATTTTAGCCATTTGTTTAAGTGTTTTCACACTAATTTCATTTGTGTCAGAGTTGCATGCAATATCTTTCTCTAGAATAAATTTCTTTAATTTTCTAATTGTGTATTGTTATGATGTTAATTTTAATCCATATGAGATTTATGATATATAAAAAACCCAAATGCTTTCTCCTGCATGTATTAAAAGGCAACCAATGGGGGCAGGATCTGCAGTGACTCAATGGTTAGTATGCTAGGCTCCTGATAAAAATGTTGTGTTCAAATCCTGTCATCAAATCCAACTGGGTTACTTACTGCAGTGTACCCTTGCCTTACTCCAATTCCCTCAATACTTAGTAACCAACTTGTGTTGCTCTACCATACAAAACTCAGTCCATATTGATTTTACCTATTTTACTAAATCCTGACAAAAATAATTCTCTAAGTATGATTAATATGCGAAGGTCTCGCACGTAATCATACTCTTCCAAGCTTTTAATGATATGAACCTATTTATCAAATGTTTATCAAATTTACATGAAAAAATATTTCTTATTCATTATCAAATAAATTCAATGTTCTGATTATATAAGCATTTCCGCTATTTTAGATAAAAATAATCTTTTTGTCAGAAATAGAGTCTCTATAGTATTTGCAAGGTCAGCCACTCAGATGTAGAATTTGAGTATTAATATGCATGAATATTAATCACAAAATTGTTCTTTTGCCAAATCTTGATGAGATAAACCTATTTACCAAGTCTATCAAATTCTTGAAAAACAGCTTCAAGTGCAGTTACAAGAATGGCTAGTGAGATATAGGACCACCACATTATAAGCATAGGTCTTGCTTATAGCCTCAGTCATGCAACATGTTCATGGTGAACGCATATAATTGAACAAGTCAGATCTAAATTGGACCATAAATACTGTTCTGCAAGTCATAAGAAACTCTGCCAATCAGATGCAAGGTCACTTTATTACCATATCTTTATCTCAGTCATAATAAGCATCATTGTGAAGCCTGGTTATATAAGCCCAATGGCCAGGTTTAATCAAAATTGAGTCAGCAATACATTTGCATGTGGTTAGAACCTCGTGTATTTGTGTGCATGTTCACCTCTTCAATCTAGATATCACTGATATAAGCCTATATTTTAAGTTTAGTAAAAACTGCACAATATTTATAAATATTCAATATGGAGTGGTATCATACTCAGTCAAATGAAAAAACACCTTATTATTATTAATGGATAACACGTTTATGAGAACTTAATGATTTTAGTCCATATTGTGGAAGTATGACTTTTAGGGTGGTTAATAAACTCAACTAATTTGATGCAGGATTACCTCATGTATATACTTAGATTTTGCTCATTATTAGATTTGCCCAAGATGTTGATATAAGCCATAAACCCAAGTTTTATAAAAACAATTGATCTGAACTATGGACTCCAAAGTAGCAAATTTCTGACTGTTGAAAGACAAAAGGGGATGTGAAATAAATAACACACACTGGACCATTACATAAACAGTTGGGATAAAATATAAGCAACAATGATGTTAAGTCAGATTGATAAATTATGTATCTCTACCCCTTTTGAACATAGATGGCATTTTTCTTCCACATATGTCAGCTTATAATTACAGGTCCTTTCCCCTGATAAATATTGTAGGTGAAACTCTCAGAATTAGGCTAATGAATTCTTATCTGTAGCGAAAAAACCTCTTTTTTGGTCCGCATATAACAATGTCACCTTTTTCTGTGTTAGATTAAAATTAAGATACCATATATATATATATATATATATATATATATATATATATATGTGTGTGTGTGTGTGTGTGTGTGTGTGTGTGTGTGTGTGTGTGTGTGTGTGTGTGTGTGTGTGTGTGTGTGTGTGTGTGTGTGTGTGTGTTCATTTTTTAATTTAAGCATACTTCTCACAGTTATGTGTTTATTTTATGATTGATGATAACATATAACTAGTTGACTGGATAAAATGTTCTTATTTCTTACAACTGCCCATTATATATGACTTTGCGTTCAATGGTTGTTTCAATTAAAATATTTGTATTTATTTGTTAAATATTAACACAGCTGATACAAAATATGTCAGATATTATGAATATATATTAAAATTTAAAAAGACGTCAGACGAAGGTGAAGTCTTCCAAGGCAACAGTTTTTTGGTAGAGAAGAATAACACTGCAACACATACCTTCAAGCAGAGTTTGCATTTTAAATACAATATGATCATATCAGATAGGTGTCCATAGGGTCAATTTCCTTTCACAAATGTACAAAGCTATATGAAATTTAACATGACACCTGACTAAGCATAATGTGTGATTAGGTGTGTGCTGCATTTACTGAACAAATTTTTGTTTACATACTTTGCTAGGGAATACTTCCATAGAAATGGCTAATGGTAATGTAGTAAATACTTCATAGTCTGCATCGTCAATCATTTCACACAAATCAACATCGAACCTGTATAAAAAATTAGCATTGTTTGATATCTTATGAAATGTCATGGCCTTGAACTAAGGAATATATTTCTGTAAGCTACAAAGTGAACATTTAAGAAGAACTTAAAGTATTTTGAATTAAATCTCCCATAATCCTGAACATTTTATCACAAGCGCAAACAGAGAGAATGTTCCCCATTTATTCAAATAATCTTCAATGTGCAAATGTACCAATATTTTTAATGTATCACACGTATGTAATCGAGAATGACTTTATATGAATTCACAATAATCCAATCGTCTAAAAAGTCAATTAGCCCTTTGGAATTCCAACAAATAATTTAAATAATTCCTTCCAAATGATGTCTTAACACAGCAATAAACTCTGATCATAGATTCACGAAGACTGATATTAAAAACTGGACTGAGAACTATTTTTACAAAACCTATATATACTATTTATCTTAACCCAAGACGCAGTAGAGTTTCCAGAGAAAAACCCATGTATCGAACTCAGATCAAAGTAAACATCATTTTTAAGCTATGAGAAAAGACAGACATGCCTAAACTCTACTCTCAGTCATGGACAAAACTTAAGCACACAGTATATATTAAATATAGATAACAGAGGAAACAATTCACAAGCTACAACTGGAATATATGAAAATTCCATCTTTAGTTAATGATTACAAAACACATTTCTCAGACAGTGAAAGTAATACATTTCCACTGTTGAAATAGCATAATAGATACATTTGTAAGAAAGCAGTATACGGCTATGAAGGTTATTCATATCTAGTATATGTCTCTCTAGATCAGGAAAAAAATGGTCATTCTTTGCATTATGTAAATAGCTGACAAAGACGGTACAAGAAGTGATTGAAGGTCTGTCAGTGGAATATTGCAGGATGTTTTCTGCTGATATAATGTATGATTAATCTAGAAAGTATCAATCGACCAGAGGAAGACACAAAATGCTTACGGATATAACTATCCTTGAGTTCCAAAATATCATATGTTTTGAGTGCAAACATGTGTGTGAACATGAAGCAGGAATATATAATGGCATCTAATTGCAAGAATTGCAACATAATGTTGAAACATACGATGTCTATCTGATGGTTTATGCCTCTCGGAAGAAAATCCACCATGCCCCCATCAAGGTTCCCAAAAGCTGTGTTATTGATGAAGAAATCGGCTTCCAAAAATGAGCTAAAATTCGCCTAACACTGTGAATGTGTAAGGGGCTGAGCATGTGTAATGAGTTGTATTGGTCCTGGTATTGCTGAACAGCATTATGTGTGTGTGTGTGTGTGTGTGTGTGTGTGTGTGTGTTCGTGTGTGTGTGTGTGTGTGTGTGTGTGTGTGTGTGTGTGTGTGTGTGTGTGTGTGTGTGTGTGTGTGTGTGTGTGTGTGTGTGTGTGTGTGTGTGTGTGTGTGTGTGTGTGTGTGTGTGTGTGTGTGTGTGTGTGTGTATGTGCGTGCGTGTGTGTGTGTGTTTGGTCTGGAGTTTAATCATAGCTTTAACAATTTTGCAGTCATATCGCTACGATGTCTGCATCATGGCAGTTTATAGTGATGTATAGCAATGGAGCATCATGCAGCAGACATGTAGCATCATGTCCCACCAAGTCACATTATCCTGACACCAGGCCGACCAGTCCTAACGCTAACCTCTTAATGCCGAGTGCCTTTTTCATAAGTCTTTGGCATGACTTGGTAGGGCTTCGAACCCACGACCTTCAGCATAGGAGGCGGACGATCTAATCTCTAGGCCAATGGAGCGGTCACTGGACAGAAGGAAAATTTACACCATGATAGTGGTCTTTAAAAAGATGTTGCTGGACTCACAGTATTAATTCAGGTCCCATAGGAAACCGATGAAAACAGAAAAATACAAAAATTCAATAACTCTAAATATCTGAATGCTCATGATCAAATCTATCAGTATAAACATAGCTTTAGTTCCATCTAATGTGTAGAGAAAACCAAACGAGTCACATCATATTTTGGATCTACATGATTCTGAAACACATGCTTTCAATTCTGCGCTAAATAATTGGGTGCTAATTGCAGTAATGAGTTTTCGAAAGTCAAATCTCTAACGGACTGAAATTCCATTAGTAACAGATGGCCTCTTTTTCTGTTGCAAATAGGATAAGCTTCTAAACAATTCGTTTTAAAAAAAGTCTTATTTTTGTTATCAACCAATCCTGACCAGACCCAAACATACCCTATTTAGTCTTCATCCATTTCTTCATCCATTTCTACATTGGTTCCCATTCTTTCCATTATAATTAGTACCGTGATTCACTGTACTAATGATATATAAGAATTGGAACCAGTCTAGGTTATAACAAACAAAACATATACTTTATAGTACACATGGTTTTGGCTGGCCAGGATTGTATGATAAAGTAAACGTTTAGTCAAAGGAATCTTCTGAATGTTTATCTTCGTTGTAACGGGAAAGGTAGACAATGTTTAACTGATGGAATTTCAATCCTTTTACCAACGAGAGTGACTGGAAAACTCCTTTCTGAAATTAGCTCCTGACGCACTGGCGTGGAATTGAAAACACATTTCAAACACATATTGAGCCATAAAATGCCTCAAACCCGGATGGTTTTTCTCGACAGATAAGCTGTACCAAAAGATGCATTTGGGCTGATCAATATAGATATGATCACGTACATTCAGAAACTTAAAGTTAATGAGTTTTTAATATCATGGTGATTGCATGGGTTTACTATGGGGGTTTAATTAGTATCTGAGTAAAGAGAACAGTTGCTCTATAGTGGTTTCACACACGCATAAGCAATTAACTTTACATAAATGCAGAATTATGGTTCTATTTGGAGATAACAAACAAAATTAATATCGTGTGTATACCTCAGAGTAATAACACCAAGCATATGTAATCAAATCAGCAGGCCTCCACAAAGTACAAAATTCGTCTTTGGTTGTTTCTGGAATTACCTTACACAGTATCTCACATTTAATTTTATATTATGGCTGCAGTCTGATTAACTTCTTGAATTACATCAGCGTCGAATCAAGTTCCTTGTGATCTTCAAATATCACCTCATAATAATCTATACATTCTTTCAGTCAGTCTTGTGGAGATGAGCCGACAAAAAGTGATGGTTGACCATGATCTCCGCACGTGATAGCAGCAGTATTTCGAGTCAATATCCAATTAAGAAACATTTATATTACGTCAACGGATACCTTGCATATTTCATTCCAGATAATGATCTTAGGAATATATTTCTTACCCATTTGTTCAGGTGTCCACGCATTTTCTCCTTGTATAAATTTCCCGATTTTTCTGCCAAGATCTGTTGCAAGTTTAATTTCATAGTCTCTAATATCGTAATTGACATATTCGTCAGCCCTGACATCGTCAAGGGCTTTTGGTAGCCAGACTTGTTTTTGTGGACGATACGATATTATTGCTTCACTCACTGTTAACGATATCAATATCTTTGCATCAAGCATATATTGTAATAAAACTATTGGAGTCCTACCACATTTATTAAAATGACGACCAGACCAAAGAGCGACGACCGGATAAAGATTTTCAGATGCAAACTTGAATGACATGCAAATCTAGTTAAGTCGAAATCTGGCAAGGGTCCATTTATCGCAACTCGAGTCATCTCGTGCGTTGAATGTCCAGATCTTTTAAAATACTCAGAACACTCTAACAAATCCAAGAAAATTTCCAGGATAACATGCAACCATATCAAATAAGATAACACCCTTATGATCGTATTTAGCATTCCATAATCCGCCGTGTCCGTATTAGACACAACTGCATTGTATATCTTCAAGAAATTCCAACCGTGTTGGCCTCCATGAATTTTCCTTCTGAGCAATGTGAGCAGCAACTGACGGAACAGTGAAGCAATTACTGAGTAATCGCTTAATAACATCAGTATCGTTCATGTATTTCAACGCAATCTCTGTCATCTCTGAATGAAGAGATTCAGTGAGAAAATATTTCCATTAGGCTGTACATAATATATACATTGTGAACTTTGAAACAACTACACAGAAACAGGGTCGCGCTTATTGATATTTCTGACAAAATCGAAAATATTGCCGTCATAAAATATAACAGTTCGAGTTCGTGGAAATAATGTTATGTCTGGCGTACACGCGTGCGCGTTATGATCAACGGTCTCTATAGAAGCTCTCAATGATTTATATTTTGATTCGTACAAAATTTCGCCGGTCATTGTCTTCAGCCTTACTGGAAATTTTAATTTCTTTTCGAACTCAGCAACGTCTCTGATCGTAGCTCCATTTTCTCTAACGCGCTCTCCCTACACATTTTTGTTTTACGTCTCAAATCTGTTGGACCATTCCCCCGTAACGCGCTTGTGAAATGGTCTGTAACCATTTCAGCAACACCATTCAGACGATCGCTAGCGATCGAAACTCATTAACGTAGGTTTATCATTCAGCGGGTACATTGCATAAACAAAATTTGTCACAGGGTATTCTTGCTCTAAATATGGTTGGTCGATATCCGTCAGCATTCCTGGTTTGGAATTTTTATTTAATGTGACAACAGCCCCGGCGCGGTGTGATTCTCTAACAGAGTCACGTGTGTCACGGATAATCCAGGTCATGTTGGCGGCGTCTGCCAGGGGTAGAGCAACGATAAATTTTATTCTAAAAAGGTATCTTTGTTCGTCTAGATAAATAATGATTGTCCTTACTCGTTGGTCGTTCATTGTAGCCTCAATCTGTGGACTATAGTCTTGCCTAATTTTGAACGTTGACCGCACCATCGTTGCAAAACTCTCTCTTTGGTTCACGGATACTATTGATTAGAGTCTGATTCGTCGAATTAGGATCAACATCAACCTAAGCACGCCTCTGCAAGTCAGAGGTTGTTCTGTCAAGATCAAATCTAGCTTGAGAGTGTTTGATCGTAGATGATTTTGTACATTCCTCCATCATATAATTAAGACAAATATATATTTAAATTAAACTTCAATTTATAATATGCAATGATTTGAGCAAAGAATAGTTGCAAGTGGTTGATAATTGGATCTACAGCTCATTGTAATAAGGCTTGTGTAACGGATTTCTGTGCATATCACCTACAGAGTGTGCGACGAGATAGTGGAGGACAAAAACCGTGTTTGAAATGTAACCAAAGAGTCAGCGAAAATGCCATTGCGTGTAGACTGTGGAGGCAAAAAATACAGAGCTGAGAAATGGTATGGTGATTAAAAAATGATGGTAATGAATGAATAGTCGCGATATTTTTTCTAGTCATAAAAAAATAATCTAACCAAGTGATTTTTACTACATAAATGGAGCAATGAAATAGCGTTGATCAATTTGTAATGTATCCCATCATAAAAAAAATTATGAGGCGTCGCGTGCCGATATCATCAAAAACTGTCGACTAGAAAGACTGGTCGATTCTGTTAATAATGCCGGTTATTTAAAATTCACTGTTGGAAAAAGTTTATCACTCACATAGATTTCCTCATGAATGTTTTAATGGCATTATCAAAAATGGTCTTGTGAATAATCACATTAACGGCCAAAAACTTGATAATGCTTTGAATAATCTTTAGGTCATTACACATAGTCAGAATTCTGCACGGGAAAATAGTGGATAAAATGATAATCATCCAAGACCAGTTAAATCTGTAAATACAGAGACATGCTAAGATATAATATTTCCATCGATATATGCAGCTGCCAAACATTTCAATATTTGCCTGGCTTCGGTACAACGTGTCGCAGGTAATATAATCAACTCATCATTTTGAGAGAAATATGAAAAAATAACATTTCAGTATAACACTCTAGGTGAAGAGAGATAACTCCGGGTAGATCTGCCTAAAGATTAAACAGTAGCCTTGCTTGTATTTGTCATGATGGCTAATGGGGCTTTCCCCGTTGCCCTGGACAAGGAATACTATTATGTGACGGCCTCCACTTATGGAGGGGCTCCCAATCGTATTAGTGTTTTGTTGTGGTTCCTGTTTTTCTTAAAAAAAAAAAAAAAAAAAAAACGTTGTCCCATGGTGTATTACACCAGGACCTTTTCCTTGTCCAGGGGCACGTTTTGACAAAGATAAAGATACGCCATGCACCCCCCCCCCAGTTATTCTTGCATTTTCAGGTATTTGTAACTTCATAATAATTTTGAAACACATAATAGTAATAAGGTTCCGTGGCCGAGCGGTAAACATTGTGGAATTCCATACCTGACATGTGGAAACTGGTCTTCCAATCCCGTGGCTGACAAATTTGTCGATTGTTGCAATATATTGCATTTAATAATTGGAGTATCCAGCGCAACAGAAAAATGTAGTGATAATTAAACATTTGTGTACACCTCCCCACCATGTTAAACAACGTGGTGGGTGCTGATTTTGCTCTTCCCGGGGATGATTGGAGGGGGAGGGGGAAGTTATGCACAACATTTAAAGTTATCAGCATAAATCTGTTGATCGTAGAAATTACATGGCATGAGCGTTCCACCAAGAGGTGGAGAAACAGGAGCCCCCCGCCTCGTGGTAGTGGTATTAATAGCTTGAATTTGTATATAATAATGCTGTAAATATACAACTAGAGTTAAGACAGAAATAGTTATATGTAATGTGCCGTCCATACATTCCGACAAAAATTAAGGAATGGTTAAGTTAAAATAGAATTAATTATATGCATTGTGCTGTCCATACATTCCGACAAAAATTAAGGAATGGTTGAATTACGATATAATTAATTACATGTATTGTGCCGTCCGTGCATTCCGACAATAATTAGGAACGCAATTTTTATTTTAAACAAATATTTATTATATAATACATTCCGCAACTATTAATGCGATTATCTCTGCAATTCAAAAATTACATGCCTCCACCTCCGCCGGTGGTAAGGGTATACAACTTTCTGATCAACTTGATCCTGAAAAAATCAAAAATGATTTTGAAATATTACAAGAATGAAAATCTGAAGGAAGATACACACTAGCAGCCGAATAGAGGTTTATCAAATTACTGCAACAGGCAATGAAAAAATCGATTTTTTGTGTACGTGATGATATACAAGCTGAGCAATTCGTTCCACCCGCACAGGCGATTGAGAAAATTAGATCAAAGTTGTCTCAAGAATATAAAACAAAAAAGACTATGGGTGCGCGTGCAAGACAGTTGAAAAAATTATGCATGATTGTAAACCATCGAATTGTGAAAATGAAAATTGTAACACCGAATCATAGCGCGCATTTGACGCTATATCAGTTACGTTGTCACTAGTGAAGTTGTCGGCGGCGTCCACCGCTGGGTATAGTTTTTGTTTTTACTGTGCAAAGCACTAAAAGTTGTCACGATCTCTCATACATACTTACCGTCAAAGATTCTCCTCTTAAATCAAGATGGTGTCCGCTGGTCACTACGTTTGAAATGTATCTGTGACAACACTGGATTATGATATCTCAAATAAACCGGATGAACAGGTACTAACACAATAAAAAATCCAGGTGGAGCTTGATGAGTGAATGAGCATAGAATATATCTTTGCTTTTCTTGCCTGGATCTTCTACTTGATAGCTGCCATCAATAGCATTACACACCAGACTGACTGCGAAAGTTGTTGTGATATTGACAACACCTGGTGATACATGACAACCACCGCCGTCTAGATAATTGTTATGTTTGAGAATGCCTGGAGTAGGGATATTTTTCTCCATGATTCTGGTATCTTTGGAAAATATTCATTGATGAAATCACTGACGTTCTTTTTCAGCTCGTCGGTGTTAAATCCGGGAAGTTTAAATTTCGGCAGATCGAATATTTGTTCAGGAATAATTGTTTATGTGGATAACTGGAGCCATTCGTATCACATTCATCGCGGGTTTCAATTTACGACTGAATGGTAAATTGATGAGCAGTTCCGAGGTCAGTTACCACGTGGTTCAGATACTCTATTTGTTTGATGATTTCCTCCCTTCCGTTCATAACGAGGGTATACACGTTTATATAGTGGGTGAATGACTGGCGTAGTTTGGCGCTCATTCCTTTGTGCTCATGATAATACTTTGATATCATCTTCGGTATGTGGCCACTAGTAGATTATATATTCCCATCTCATTTCAACAGGGAGAGCTTTGCCGTCCGGAGTGATTTCAACTCCAATAACAGTGAATTTACCATCAATGGTGGGGTTATCTTCTATTGCTATCCACAGCTGAGAACTCCTATAATAATATCGAGTGTTTTCCCGATACGCAATTGTATTTGAGACATAATCGGATCGTTGAGGGCGAGGTGGTGCTTGAGGTGCTGGTGGCTGTACTTCTGGCCATCCTAACACAGTTCGGATAGATGACTGATATATATCGACGCTGTAGCAAGGCGTTATTATTTCAATGGCGGCTGATAACGTTAATATTTCAATGGCGGCTGATAACGTTGGCTCATGAGCCGTGATAGTGATCTTGGATTCTTTTCCTGTGATAGATTTGATTCTGCACTGGAACTCATCGTTGATCTGTATGATGTAATAACTGCCTATTGCGATTCCGAAAACATTCAAGTCTGGTGTTCCATCGGACTTTTTTATACGCAGATATCAGTGAATTATTTGCTTGAAACCCACCGAATGTCTTTGCTCTAATATTTGGCAAGCTGTGATGTACCCCTAATTGTGCTAGTGCTATTTCTCTGGCTGGAATTGCCGTTGAAAAGCTAACGTCAAACTCAGGCTTGGTTGACGTTGCTGATATCATTGTGGTTGTTGTTGGTGGTGTATTAGCGACGATTTGTTCTAGCAATCGCAGTGTTTGATCTTGCGATATTATCATTTCAATAAGGAATCTAAATCCCTGTCTTTGTCGGGGACCATGACTTTGTCAGGGGGATTCTACCTTGACAGAGTCCTTAATTTTGACAAAGGGTTGGTTTCCAGTTGCTTCATGGTAAACCTTAATGATTTTTGCGAATTCCTGATCTGATGATATCAGGGATGATCATTTTTCGTGTGCTTGTTTTTCCGCTGATAGCAACGTTGTATATTCGTGTAATTTATCAGCCACGCACATAGATAGCTTTTTTGGGATGATATTAAGAATAGCAGCAACACCGGTTATAACTGCAACACCAATTCCTATTATTGGTGCTATTATTTATGTAGATGATAATGTTCCGATTATAGTTAATGTTTCAGCAACTACGGCGGATGCAGCGTATACAATTATGTCAGTAACAGCGATGCGTCTGCAGTATTTTTCTTGTTTTCCTGCATGATCAATGATATTGTTTAGTTGGGTATGCCACAAAAACGCTTGCATCTAAAACGTGCTCGCATCGTAAACGTTGAAAGTCAATTGGGGTTACCGGTAATTGTTTCATTATGTAGATTGCTGACACTTTAAGTAGGTGGTATGTTGGCGACGAATTCAATACACCAATAGTACAACACGCCGAAGCCTTTTTCTTCGGGTTCCACCACGAATGTTCCCTCGTCGATTTGATCCAGGAACAGTAACACAGATCCAGAAGATCTGTTAACTGGATAACGCCGTGAAATTGTGGTAGATATTGTAAATGTTGTAACGCCGAGTACTGAGAACATGTACACACCGGTACCCTTAGCGGTATGTTTACTGGATTTATTGAGTGGTGTCCATAATGCTGATCCAGACGCTACTGTATATACTACACCATAGGTAATCCTTTTGATGTCAGAGAGCCTAATGACAACGACTGATGGATTCCCAAAATATTTGTTAATGGTTTTATTTGTTGTTTCTACGAAAATTTGTAAATGCAGGTTACATGATTAGCATATTCGGATCTAGACGTGGTCATTCCATCATTGATTTTCATTAACGAGATCATCATCGGGATGTTGTTATTGTCGACGTATTTCCTCGCTGCAGCCTGATCTCCTGATTCTGGTTCTCTCAAATTAGCAATGCCATTTCAGCTTATGTTAAGATCGCCAGTCATTGTATCACCGGCTTTAGCAACGCATTTACTGATCTCAGTTCTGATCGTGGAGTGATTGCTGTCTACGTATTTTTTTTTTTTGCCACATCATCGTCTGGTTTTTGTTCTCTCGCTTTGGTAATTGTATTTCTGCTCATGTTGAGATCGCCATTTTAACGTTTGTAGCAAACACCACTAAGTAATCTTCGGTCGCACCTCGAACCCGGAAAATAATATCTATCATCGGCATATTGCTCGTCTTTAACCGTCCTTGCTTATCCTGAAAACAACAACTTCATTTTGGTCCACATCTGCGAGACGCCGAAGATTAGCGAACTCATCCTTGACCTCATGAAGGGTTGCATATTGGGATAAGTCAACTTGGGGCTTGCCCTGAATGAAACTCAGAAAAGGTCTTCTGTATATATCTACCATTATAAACCATTAATCTGTCTAAAACGACAACTTGCATATTCGTGCTCGACTTTATGCGGCGGAAGACCACCGCTGTAATGTCCATCAAGGGTGGTCCATGATGACCTTGACACAGCATCGAGTACAGCAATTACTTCCGGACTGCATATTGGTAGATCAGTGAATGTCTGTGTTGGTAATGTTGAATACCAGATTGGTATGTCACCAGCTAAGCCATTATATTTTAGAAATTCCCTCATTGTTACCAATCATACGAAACAAAATAAACAACTCCATGTGGGTCAAACACATATGCAGCCCAATGAGTGCCTTTACCAGAACTTCCATCAAGAATAATGATACTGGTTTCAGCACGGTTTGGTTTTTCCGGTAATTGATCACGCATAAAAAACCTTAAGTTTTTGTTGTTTAATTTCTTAGCAGCATCAAATAAATCAAAGTTGGATATGGGGCGTTTTATCGGGCAGTCTTAGACCTGAGCCGCTCGAGGTCGACCGTACCATGAATGGGGGAGGGGTCCAGGCAGTCTTAGATTCCGCCCTTTTTTGGAAGTATTTATTCCGTGGCCTGTTGCTTTCTCTAATGCCATCCCAGCAGTAGTTCCAACAGCACCAAGTGCAGCTGCTTTTATAACAGCTGTGGCTGCAGGTGCTATCAACGCTGGTAACGCCAATAGAAGCGGAAATATACCACTTGGCAATGTCTTTAATGGCACCCGCCGAAAGATCAAGTCTAACACCAGTCGCTGATCGTTTGGCGTCAATGAAGTGCTTGAGTTGACGTTCTGTCGGTGATACTTTATTTGGATCTTGCAACGCTGCTTATTTCAACGATATTTCTATTCCAGAATGCTTTGGCAATGCTGCTTGTAGCTTTTTAATCTGATCGGGGCTCAGAGTAACATTAACGTGATGATATGACAGTATAATATCTTGGGCGATTTAATTACTGTTCGTGCAATCGAGTTACATATTTTCCACTGGGGCATCAATGACTCTCATTCGTCCACCAACACTTTCAAGCAGAATTGTTTTGTCTGCGAGTATAACAGCAATTACTCGAAAATCAGTGACACCAGCTGGCAGTGCACTTACTCGAGCTCGAAAATGTATGTCAACGAGTGAACGTCTGAACAAATCTAAGCGTTCCAGCAAGAAGTAGTAGATCAGATACAATGTCGAGAATTCCTGCTGAGATATTTGCAAACCAGAATCCACAATCTGATCATGCTCCACGAATGTCATCAAGTGATGATAAGCACGTATAACGTGATTATTTTCATAATCCTGCAACATTTCTTCAGACTGTTCGTGATGTCCATTTATTTTCAAAGAAACTTCACTAACCCCAAGTTGGTCAAACACCATATGATTTCGTTTTTTGAGAATTCTGTCGTCTGATATCCTGAATAGCTGTAAATACATGTCGTGGTGCTGAAACTCCCTGTTTTGATGCATTATGCCATGTATATGCGCCAACAGTTCTCATGGTCGAGTCTGAAGTCATAGTCCACCATGATAGCGTTGATTTGCCGCCGCTGTCCATAAAATAGAGCAGCCGTTGTACTTCAGTGAGTGATGGTGACATTGTTGGCATCCACAACGAAAGCTTTGTCAGGGTCACATTTCCATGAAGTGCCACGGTTGCAGTTGGATCAACTCCTTCAGCGTGCCAGACAGCATCGTCGACCGTGGCTTTTCGAACGAGAGCAACTGTGTGTTTGGCCCCGAAGATACCTTTTCTAACACTTCTGCAGAAAAAAAGAAGATATGTTAGAGTGGTATTGCATAGCTATATCTCCCCCGAGCATCAATTTGATTCTTATGTGCTGCGTAAAAGAATAATCTCTCAACATCGGCGTCATCAACCGCAGCAGTAACGTTTTTAGGGTGTCGAAAAGTATAAGGTCGGCACTCAGCGCGATCAGCAGCATCCTTTGCAAACATCATCGACGGACCAGGGGACCTTGCATAATCATCGCTGCATGGGGATATCCCCAATATTGTCTTAGCAACATCAGCGTCATTGAGGCATGCTTCGATTTATTTACCATCAATAATATATCGTGTACTGCTGAATAATGCCATAATTTCTTTATTAACAAGTCCACCCTGCGCATCACCATAAGGATTACCATCGGTTTTTACAAGTCTACCCCGATCTTCAACGAATGTTCGGCGGTTAGGAAATACCTTGATGTATCTTGGATTTGTAGTTCGATTCGTCCACGTTGGTTTGGTTCTCGTGAATCGTAAGAACAATATTGATAATCACGCACTGACTCATCCTTGAGTTCTGGTGCGTCCATGTCAAATGGTGGATCAGATACACATCTGAACATTATTTATATTTGTTGCTGTCTAAAATAATGCACCATCGACGTTTAACTACGATATAACCCACTAGCCGCTACCAGATTTGCAGTTACATTCCGAGCTTCTTCGCCGGATAATTCCTTCAATCATTCACTTGCAGCTTCGTTTATTATTTTACTAACAGTTGCAAACATAACTTCGTTGCTGGGCAATTTTACTGGCTAAGATTGTTGTCGTATTAATCCTGCTAGCCTATCCCTGAATGCTGAGAATGCTTTACTTGCAACATCACCAGCAGAAATAATACCTTTATCACGAACAACTTCAATAACTTTCATTCCCAGTTACTTTGCAATCGGTATTGCTTTTGGGGCTATACTGCTGAATAGACCCTGAACAACATCACGAAGCCCAACCCCGTAGATCGATTTATATGTTGGTAATGGTGAATTTATCACCAAGACCATTACAGGTCCACGTTAAGAATTATGTATGATCATCGTATGTTTTTGTCACTGATCTAA
Source organism: Megalonaias nervosa (assembly GCA_016617855.1). Taxonomy (NCBI): domain Eukaryota; kingdom Metazoa; phylum Mollusca; class Bivalvia; order Unionida; family Unionidae; genus Megalonaias; species Megalonaias nervosa. Next base: position 15,299 of record JAECUM010004161.1, on the reverse strand, counting down.
TTGCATCAATCACTACGGAAATCATCAACGATTTCATTAATAAGGGACCAATAAACATTAATGTCCATGATACCGCCTGTGAATAATCTCTGACAAATAGCAGCTGCTTCATTAATGATTTCAGGGGAATTATTGCCGGCTCGTATTCCGCCAATCAGAATTTCTAATATATCAACATCGGCAAGGACGTTACTTGGACAAAATTTATCAAGGCCACTTCATCTAGGGACTCAATCGTCAGGGCTGGTCAGGCCACTTCCAGTTGTTTCGTCTGCTTTTTTCTTACTTGCTGCTGAGGGTGATTTCCTACATTATTCAGCCTTTTTTCCTGTTCAACATTCTCATCTACTGCCTGATTACAAATGTTACATTGATTTACATCTATCTCAGATCTGATTTACGAAGTATTAGTACCGATGTGGTATACATCCCTAACCCAATCGGCAGATTTCAGAGTTTTAACATTTTGGGGTTTTACATACTTATATCTATCACGATATCCATACGCGGCAATATCAATTAATCAGCTTGGGGTATTGATAGCGGAAATATCTTACGGCGTAAATTTATATATAATGTTAATTCTAACTTTTGGCGGAGGCGATTGCTCATCTACATTTTGTGGTTCAACTTCAGGTTGTGGTTGAGGAGGTTGCCAAAGTCATGGTTGAGTTGCTTGTCGACGGAAAACATTATCAACAGGCAATATCCCAAGAACATTTTGTGCTGCCTCAGTCGCTGAAACAATTTTCTTTGCTGGTTCGACAACTTTCTTAAATAACTATTCTGAACCTTCAGTAAATTCCATCTGAGACTCCTGACGCACTTGTAGTTGTTGCTTGATAGAATCACAGACGGTGAGATATTTTTTAATTGCCTCTAGTTCTGTCGAGCCAGTTTAGCTGTGCGAGATTCCATAGTTAACATAGGATCACTCATTATTATTGATATAATAATGATTTAATTACGCCACCTAACTGCTACACTACAGCAGCAGAGAGGGTGTCGACCAAGAGTGAATATCGCGGGTCGGTAAACGAGGACCCATACAAATTTGACACTCAAGCGTTAAGAGAAAAAATAACAAAATATGCGCAAACCCTGTAGTGGCCTCTGTTTAACGCAACCCTGTTAGAGTCTCGGTTTAGAGTTATTGACGCTTGTGTTTTGATTTTTGTATGAGGTTTTATTTTCAAGAATCGACTGCTCTAAAAAGTGGTCTGTTCACCCTGTCTGCTGCTTCCTCTGTCACATTCACATCACATGTTCTGTAGCTGACTGTTTTTAGGCAGATGTTGGTATGCCTCATCGAAATAGTTACTAAGGACTTTAATGAGAACTTTACTGATTCAAAACAGGATAATTAGTGAAGCGGATTTTTTATGGCAAGTAACAACTTTGTGATTGAGAGATTCATGCTCTTGAGAACTGGGAGTTTATGACTTGGGTCAAAATAGTGCATCATCAATGATATTGTTATAGTATCTGCTGTTTCTAGACCATGACTTTTCGTGTATAAAACAAATTAATATAGCTACAATATTGAAACTTATACAGCATAGTGTTAGGAACGGTTTAAATTACAACCTTTGAGAAGACACGTATAATAAATGCCCTTGAGATTTTGGAATTAATTGTCAAATGACACTTTAGTTTGGATATATGTTGAGAACCCTGCCTCTGTGTGTAAGGATGGCATACCTTGTCAAAGCAGTAACGTGATTGTTTCTACCTTGAGATTCCTTTCCCATATCTTCTGTACAACCAAATGAATAGTGCATATTTTTTGTTGCATATGCAGTATTTAATCTATTATTATGACCTGCTTTATTTTCAATCTTAAATGATGTTCATGAATTAAGTAGTTGTCCCATTGAAGACCCCGTCAAGTGGTCAGTAAAGAATTTAATTTTAGAGGCACTGGCCGCATTACTGCTTCAGAAATTAGAAATAAATGCTAGAATGATGGACTACTATAGTACTAAGGTTGCTAACTGAGCAACATAACACTGGTACCCTAGTCCTACTGTGCAAGATGTCGCCCCTGATAGTGGGTGGCCATTGTCGTACGTACTGAACAAACCGTGCCGGTGGCCTAGTGGTTATTGCGTTCGCCTTGAATGCGGGAGATCGTGGGTTCGAAATCCGGCCTAGTCATATCAAAGACTTATAAAATGGTACTAGCAGCTGCCTCGGCGCTCAGCATTAAGAGGTTAGTGCTAGCACTGGTTGGCCTGACGTTAGGTTAATGTGACTGCAGGGCCGGCCTTAGGCCGGTTGGACAGATTTTTAGTTCAATATCATATAAAAGATTTTAAGTTCAATATCATATCAAACTTGTTTTCAAGTTTATTTTCAAATGCCTTGTTCACAGGGGGCCCAGCGCTTAAATCCAGGGGGCCCAGCCAAAATAATCCAAATTGGGCCCCACGTTCTTTAAGGCCAGTGCTATGTGACTGGGTGGGATAAGATGATACATGTCTGTAGCATGATGCCCCCGTGCTTGACATAACTATAAACTGTCTCATTGCAGAAATCATAGCAATATGTCTGACAATTTGTTAAAGCTACATTAAAAATTCATATCACTTACATACAGATTCCTTAAACAATTTCTGCTGCATACATGTTGTATTGTCTAATTGCTTTGGTCATAATGAAGTTAATATGACGCCTTTTTCCTTGTGGAAGTATATCCAGATAGATTTTTGTAGGGTTTATCGCCATTTTTAAGCACAAGATAGGCTACATACAGCGGCAAGCATTAATGGTGGAGGAAGAACCCGGGAAAACCTCGGAAAGAACCACTGACCCACGAGAAGCTACTAGCAAGCTTTGTCACATACCCACATTTGCCGAACCCGAGACTCGAACCCACGCAGACAGTGGCGAGATGGCAGTGATCTGTAAAGGTGAGAGCTTTAGATCATTCGGCCACTCGTTGCCCCATATCCAGAGAAGAATCATGAAGGTTAGTTTTTAAAACAATTTTTTGATACCAAAAGTTATTAGTTATGTTGTTAAAAGAAACTTTACATTTAGTTCAAACATATCTCTACTTCCATAACTCATCAATCATACGAACTGATGGTCAACACATTTTGAAAACAAACGTACTTGGTTTTCTCTGTATATACTTCTGTAAGGAGAAAGGCGTCAGAGTACAATTTGTATGATTAACACAATTAGAATCAGATCTGAGCAGTTTCGTCAATATGGGATGCCTGGTATGAGAGATATTCTTAACAACTTGTCCTTATTATTGACTGCCGTTAGGTTATGCTATAGATCAGTGATTGTTCAGGCAGTACATGGACCCTCCACCAGTATATATCAGGGATGATGCCCAACATCGTATTACTGACTGGTACCCTAGTAGCAGTTTCATATAATACTTCTAACTTCTGTTGCAGAGTAAACACGTGAATAGGTTGTTGATACAACTAAAGGCTGATATTCCTGACTCACTGGAAGATATCAACAATGGGCTTGACAAATGGTTCTTCAAATAATGAAATGGTGTGAAGAACAAAATGTAGGTATAGATGACATTCAGCTTGTTAAAATTCCAGTTAATTGGTTTGGAAAGAAATATACACCAGCTTTGAAATGGGACATTGAATACCTTCAATGCAGGTCGAGTACAATTTTAATGCTTCAACTTAAGCTTCTCTGCATTGTTACGTATATGTAATTAAATTGGTTGTGTTAGTTTTAAAATTCCTTTTTATTTTATTTTTGTTTCACTGCATTTCATTGTAATGATAATTTTCACGGGATTCGATATTTTCTTTCAGTAATTCTGTTTATCTAAAACGTAAAGGGTGTTACATTAACATTATTTTTAGCTCCCCCTGGTGCGCGGTAGTGTAAATACTACGCGAAAACAATTGGTTATTGCCAAGGTCATTTCGGTCTACGTGTAGTCTGAATAAACAATGTTTTATTTTTAGATTTATTTCAGAGTGAGAATCTGGATAGGGCTGTTCTTGCTACGTGACAAATTTCATATTTTCTATTGCGTTGTTCAAGTGTTAAGAGACTACGTGACCTATCACGCGAGAACGGGATGATATATTAATTGGATTTAATGCCCTTTTTGAGAGCCTTACAGTCAGTTGTATTTTTAAAACCTTGAGGGCTCGAAAGATTTCAATTGTTGAAACCAGTTTGGTTTTGAAGTTCATTTGTTTTTGGAATTTAACAATTTATTCTCTAGAAAACCAAACTAGTAATTTTTTTATAAAAATTCTCGGAGAAAGAAATTCAGTGGAAATTTTTTCTGGAATCATACGGAATCATAAACTGTGATTCAATTGAGGGTTTGTTGCCATTTGTACAGCGAACACATCTGACGTCATCGCCTTCCGTATTCGAACGTGGATTCTATTAGAACTATTTAGTGATAGGACTTGTGTTTTTCAATCTTAGGATTACATTTTGGATTATATTCACAAACCGTAAGTCCTATTTCCAATATTTACAATGCTTTCTAGGGAAATAAATTATTTTGTTAAAATAAACAAAGCTTATTGACTTCACTGTTTTCTCTTGTTATGATTGTACGAGCCTACACGTAACAGCATATTCTGAAGGCAAAACGTATTAAACATCTTTCAAATGAATCTGTTTATGCAACAGTTCTATTTGCAACTGTTTAAAATGTCATTCAACAAGATTATGCCACATCTATAATCATGACTTGTATTTTAGCACCTGGTTTTGTGTGCTGAAAGTTCTACTGCCCACTTGTCGATTTTATCAGTCTTTTGGATTTTAGGGAAAAAATCTAATTTAAATTATAGCACAAATAACTTAAAGTTTGTTTGCTTCTTTCTCTGAATAAGAAAAGATGAAACTATTACAATTACTCAAATACGTTTACACATTACAAAGGAAATTGTCTTTCTTCTTGATGTTTCTTACAAAAAGAAATTGACAGTTTGAAGTTTCATCAAGTTCGGCAGGAACTACCTTGTGAGATTATGATATAGATTGTTCATGCAGACAGTAATTATAACTAAAATGATGTTTTCATGTAACAATACAGTAGTATTGCATATGTCTTCCTGTGATGTCATTTTTGTGAAGACTCCTCCACCTTAGATAGAAGTTGATATAATTTCGTTCATCTGTCATCACCCTAGATTACCCTCAATGGTACAGTTTTTTTTTTACTTTCTTTCATTTTAATACCATTGCAACCAATATTTTGAATATTGTTCATGAGTGGACTTAACATGGAGGCTGTGGCCAGCTTCTTGTATTTATTCAAGAACGACATACAAATTGACAGAAAATAATTTCGTTGTGTTGCATCCTTAATATTAAACATTTTTATGGAGATGATGATTATAGTCGTTTACTGTATGCAGTGAAATATGTATCATATTCATACATGCTTATCTAGATGGCTTAATTAAGTTATAATGCAATGTAATAAGTTAATGTTTATACTTTTTCTCAACCTCCTACTGTTATTAATTTTTAATACTTTGATTTCAAACATTATTGGATAGTTGGCCATAGCAGCTCGGTAGGTGGATCACTGTGTTTCGTAATCCAATGGTCATGAGTTCTCAACACTGGAGAGGAAAAATAAAGCCGGACTTTACATCCTGAATAAGAACACTCTGACTAGATTTTTTCTCAGATACTGGCAATATACCTAATAATAAAAGACTTTGAGAAGCTCCTGTATACCTTGACCTCTTAAAATAAGAGCATTTGAAAGTCTGTCCTTAATGTGTTGCTTATTTTTCAATCTGTAGCAATCAGAAAGAACATGCACTTTCTTCTTGCAATAAGTGCACATAGGAAGAAATAAGGATTCCTTATCGGTTTTGTCATAAGTTTGATATCTAAAACATATGCTAGACTGAGTCTTGAGATTACTGATACGAGACTGAGATGATTTTTACCAGAAAACTGCTGAGAGGAAGACTTAGAGGCACAAGAAACGTTTGAGTCAAGGAATAATCATCAGCTGTATGAGCAGCATTTTCTAGCGTTTCAACCTTTTACTCGCCACTCTAAGTCTTGATGCCATTATGGACACAATTCTTGAACCTTTCAACTAATTTAAGCTGTATGAGGTTATGTTAATCTTGATCAGCCTTTTTGTCGAGCACCTCTGATCCAGTGTTTGTTCTTTTTCTCTTGCACATTCGACATGGGTCTGTCCAGTTTCCATTGTGAAATTCCTATCCTGTGTGATATACGTCAGGTACCAACTTCTAACTCCTTAAGACACATTCCGTAACCACATCGTAATTAACACTTTGCTGTAGTAATCGTGAAGTGTGGATTTTATTAGCTTTGCCAATAAGTACACTTTATAAAAATATATTACAATGCACTCATGGCTTATATTGATCTACTTCATCTTCTTTAAAACTTGGTACTAACTTGTTATTTATGATAGCATCAGAACATGAGTTTGTATGTAAAGGGAGGGGTTGTTTTTCACTTTTCAGTTCTAATTTTCTAATCTAAATTGCAGTTCCACTTTTTCTTTTTCTCTCTGAATTTCCATCTCTTCCTTTTTTATTTCCTTTTGCCCGTTGGCCACTCTGGTGGCCTAGCGTCTAGGAGCATCCGTCCCGGATGCGGGAAGTCGCTGGCTCGAACCCCAGCCGAGTCATACCAAAGACATAAAAATGGTTCTAACAGCTGCCTCGCTAGGTGCTCAACATTAAGAGTTTAGTGTTGGGACTGGTTGGCCCGGTGCTAGGATAATGTGACTGGGTGGGAAAGCGGAATGATGCCCTAGTGCTAGACAACACTATATACTGCCACGCTGCAGACATCGTAGCTATATGACTGAAAAATTGTTAAAGCTACGTTAAATATCCAACACACACACACACACATGCACACACACACACACCCACACACACACTCCATTTTGCATATCTAAGCTTTCTCTCTCTCTCTCTCTCTCTCTCTCTCTCTCTCTCTCTCTCTCTCTCTCTCTCTCTCTCTCTCTCCTCTTTCTTCAACTCCGTCTTTCTGCAGTTGCATTTGTCTTTAACTTCTTCAAATGAATTCCTTTAGTGATCCGAAAAATTACAATATTGAACTTGTCGATGTCAGCATCCTCGAATGTGCTAATGTGCCAACAGTCTTCATGTATCAAAATGATATAATCCTAAACGTCTTTGAATGAATTCATTACAATTCCAAAATAGTGATTTAGTCCAAGAAGTAATAATGAGCACCTTGAAATTCCAGTGAATAATTTAAAGACATGTATTCCCTGAAATATTAACTGAAACACAACCTAAATTCAGTCCTCAAAAACTGATGTCAAGACATGCTATAAAGAAGTTCTGTTTGCTTCTTCCATTGTAAAAATAACCCCAACATTTAATAACAGAATCAGGTTGAAGGTTATATGAGAATATGTTTAGTTTTAAACAAGATCAGGTCACTTCCTAAAATTTCAGTTAAAAATATGTAATGTAGCAGGTACACTAGCAATTCCCATCAGGAACATTGGTGTCCTAAATTCAAACTCAAGTAAACACTTTTACCTCCAGTAATAATGATCCTAATATATAATCCAAAATCACTGAGAAATATTAGCTATGATTATATTATTTACGCAACACAAATATTATTCCAGGTTTGAATTCAGTATAAATTCCAATGAGTGTCTTTACCGAAGAATATTGTCAGAGCACTTTTGTATTTCCAGAGAAAATGATCACTTGAATTCAGTAATTTGAAGAAAATAAAATTCTGCCCAAACGGGTCACAACGTGATACAACGTAAAGTGCTAGATGTTAAAGAACGACTGGTAAAATCCTTACAGTCTCAAGGTAATATAGCTTGACCTCGGGTAACAATTAGCATTTTCTAAAAACAACCATTTCCAAATAGAAAATAACCTTCTAGAATGATCTAATGAGCTTGTTTATTTACAACACAAAAGCCTACAAAATTCACATAGGAATCTCCAAAACCCTGACCCTGATCAACATATTTACTCCTTCTTTGTTTGCATGAATAATAATTCTTATAATAAGCAAATACACATAGAGAATAATGAAGCTATTATTAGTTTTTTATATAAATGAAATAGAAAAGAATTAAAAAAGTCATTAAGGTCAAGTAGAAATGAACTCAGTTTTGGACAAGGTCAAGTTCAGCAAACAATGTTACACTACTGTAATATGTAACGAAATAAAAACTTTTCAAACTACCAGACAATTAAATTAAACATACATAACAATAGCAGCAGGAGAAAAGAAACAACAGAGACATTAAGTAAAACGTCTGTGCATTCAATCGTTAAATGGAAATAACCAGAGCTGAAGTACATTAACTACAGTTCATTTATCACCACTCGAATGGAATAAATACTTAGCGAGCGATTCACGACCTTTAAAATACGGGTACAACCAGGATTCGATGACAGACTTAAATACTGTAACGAATTAACAAATTAGGTAGTTTTCCTTACGACATGCAATATTTAGCAAACTGAGTAATTTTAGGACCTTACATTGTCATAGTTTAGACTAACATATCGTGTTTACGTTAATAGCTTTCCCTGTGCATTCACATCAGGTCATTTGTGATGTTGTCGACTTATGTGTCCTGGCGAAATTGCGTTCATCATTTGAAAACAAAATATAGAGATTTATTCTAATCCCATTGTCATGTAAAACGTATTTTGTTGTTTTTGAAAAAAGATGATAATTCGGGATTTCTGCTAAATATTGGATACATCTGGATATATGATACAGGTTGAAATGTGTTACAAAAATGTTTCATCGAGTAAAAAAATCTCATTGATTCCTATATAAGTTCCTGAAATTTGTTTGGTACATCCTGATCCAATAATAATAATAATAATAATAATAATAATAATAATAATAATAATAATACTAATAATACTAATATAAAAAACAACAACAGCAGCAGCAGCAGCAACAACAACAACAACAACAACAATAATAATAATAATAATAATAATAATAATAATAATAACAACAACAACAACGACTTTATTTAAAGAGAGTGACACTTTTGGAGCATGGAACTTATTTCGTTTTTGGCCCTCTATTATATGCATATTGACATTCATTGTACACAGTTGCACACATAATAGAAAAGGATTGCTGATAAGCTATTTTCATATATGGACTTAATAAAGAGCAAATATTGTAGGAACGATCTCCAGGTAGATAAAATGTCTATATTCGGTACATAATATAGTTCGATAATATAGACGAAGGTTTGCGAATTAATAATTTAATTTGCAATTTAGGTGTCAAAACTAACCGACTCTTCTTTCCATCCATTGCATAAGATTATAATTAAACGCATTGATAATTTGTATTTTCACTTATGAGATAGTTTCTTAAAATAAAATGTGGCCATATTGTTTGAACTTTATGAATATGTTTAGCCTTTCTCAAATGAATTATTTGACATACTACGACTTTAATGTCATTATTGCATTTGTGATGTTTGCCATGTTATATAGTATGAGTTAATTGTCACGAACTAACATGGTTAGATCTTAAGTTTATATTGATGAACTGTATGCACTTTATGCATGTAAATGACCTTAGTAACCTTCTAACTTAAGGTAAACACGACCCAGCAACAAAGTGTCCGACGTTTGAACTAATATCTGACAACTAAAGTCTCGCAAGTAGTCTAAATCATTCAAGCTGACAAGCAAAACAGTACTAAAGAGGAGAAAGCAGTGGCTATGGGGATATAACCTAGAAGATAAAGAGCCATGGAGCTGACGAACGATATTAAAGCAATACGTACCCATCGCACCACATCGGAGCCAGTTAAATTTAGCGCTGCTATTCATTGAAACAGGGTTCCCACGCTACCGGGAAGTCGTGAGAAATGATGACTTTTTTTCCGACCGCGAGAGTCCTTGAATTTCGCAAATATTGATGAAAGTCGGAGAAACGCCGTGAATTTTCTGCCGCCACTTGACGCCCGAAACAATTACGTAATTGAGTCGTAACTGTTACGTATCAGCTCGTTCAAAAGTAACAAAAGAAAAGAGTGAAGACAACAAGCTTTGTAAGTTTTAACAAAAATAATTTATTTCCATAGAAAACACGGTGAAAAGGTGAAATTATGAAATAGGACTTACGGTTTGTGAAGAAAATCCAAACATTTATCCTAGTACTGAAAAAATACAAGTCCTATCATTAAATAATTTCAATTGAATCCAGGTTCGAATCTTGATAACGTTCCAAGCTGGACGACGATGACGTCAGATGATACACAAATGTCCAAAATTTCACGTTGAACCATAATTTGTACTGTACTATTCCAATTTAGAATGAATTTCACTGAACGTCTTTGTCCTAAACCACTTGTGTAGTTCTCCAGGGAAAAATAAATTATTATTTAAAAAGTAGATGAACTTCTATAGCTGTCATCTATAACAGGACACATCTCGAGCTCTAAAGATGTAAAGAAAAATAAACTCTTTCCAGCACAAGAAAAATAATATTTTCTTCTCAAGGCATTAGAACGACTCTGGCTATTACACAGGGACGTAAGTGTTTAAAAACCGAATTAAGACGTCATTTCATGCACACGCACGAAGAACAATGCAATTTCACGTGGGCCAGCAAATGACTTTGGCAATAACTAATCGTTTTCGCGTATTGTTTGCTTAAATCGACAAATCATGGCATGCGAAAAATCGTGCTTATGCGAGTATACAACATTTTATATAAACATAATACCTCTTTCAAAAATATCAGATCCCGTGAGCATAATCATCATCATAACAAAATATAATGATACAAAAATGAAATAAAAAGAATTCAAATTTTAACACACAAGTAATTAAATTACAGGGTCGTAACATAACTAAACTGATAATGAGTTTAATATTTTCGAGTTCTAATCAGAATATTCGGAGGGTACAGTATGGATCATTTGGGTGCTTGCAAAAAACATATTTGTTGAGTCAATTCAAACGCTCAATTGATTAGATTCGTCTAGTAGACCTATTTTCAAAGTCAGCTCGATATCCGTATCTTTCCTTACATGGAAGGTATGAAAACCAGTCTAGCATCACAAGAGGCCAACATGGTGGTGGCAAAGCGTAACCGCTGACCGGAGGGCCTAGCAAACTTTAAACGTTGTTAGATCGAGTGATACATGCATAAAATCCATATGAAAAATACTTATTTTCTCAGAAATTGTGAGTATTAAAATCGTTATGTCTTTAATCTGCTGAAAGACAAGATAATACTACGGAGGTGATGAAATGTAACTTGGTACTCGTGATTTGCATTTCTAGTCCCATGAGTAAACAAATCTAACAACCCACATTTTCAGATGTTTTAGAGGAAAAAAAATCAAGAAACATATTAAATGAAAGTCGTATACTGGTTGTAATAAAGATACAAAATGAAAGAACACAAAATTTTCCATATTTATATATTTCGAGAACCACTTCTGTAGTTTTTGTATCACGTGACTACTACGTTGACAAATCAGACTGCCCAGATTGTCGGTTTTTACAAAATAGTGTCTGACTTTCATTTAATCAAATTGAATTTCTGTACAACAACATTAAAAAGGAGTTTGTTGTTGATATCACGTGCCTATTGGACTTCCGATGTCGTCGTTTGAAATTAGTGAAGTCATGTGACTAGTAATGCAAATGGCGAGTACCAGGTCAGGTTTCATCTATGCCGTAGTTTTGCCAAGTCTGTCTGCAGATTAAATACATAACGATTATAATGCTTGCCATTTCTGAGGGGAAAACATGATTTTCCTATCGATTTCATGCAGGTAAAAGTCGATATAACATAAGTTTAAATTTTCTAGGCCAGCTGGTAAGCGACTATCATATGGGGGAAAATTCTATATTTTCAATATGTAATTGCAATGACCCCACACCCCAACCTAAATGTCCAAATATGAAAAATGGAATGGAATATTCGGAGGAAACCCGGATTAGAAAACGGACTGCTATTCGTTTTGAATCATATTTGTAGTTCTAATTGTTGAATCAAAGAGCTGAAATGAAAAGTTTTCGTCCCTTATATTATAATATTATACATGAAAACACGATACCAGCCCCTGTATCAATAAAGGTTACGGTACTGGTTTAACGAATTAAAACAGGACAAGTTGATTTTATAGAAAATTGAGCCCTTGTTTATACAACAGTATATAACTTTGAAGGTCTTTGTAAAAATTTAAATTAACCTTTTTTGAAAATATTGTTTAAATGATGGATTTTTACAAAGGTCGTCATAAGGATATTAGGCTGTTTGGAAAAACTTGATTGGTATTTTATTGGCACAGATAGATCCAGGGTTAAACTCTTTTCGCTACAAGACAAGATTCTAATTATTTGCCTTTATTGTTTCTTGTAATAAGAAATGTTTACTTTCTATAAGATGCATATATATATATATATATTTATATAGTGCTATATAATTCTTTAGAATTAAAGGTTTGAATGGAAACAAAACTAGTTTATGCTGTTTCCACTTAACAACATAATGCAGGTCAGCAAAATAATGTTATAATTTTTATTTTGTACATTGAAATGACTTTACAAGGAGAAACACCTTTAGATTTAGAAAATGCATGTTTTATAATGTAAAATATTCTCTAATTCCATTCGGTAAAAGTCATATATCAACCTTGAAAAAAACATTAATTTCATCCTGGAGAAAACCCTGGAAATTTATCTTTAGAAAAACATGGTAACCATGTTGAAATATTGCACAAAAAAATGGACGAGATGTGTATCTATTATGCAGACAATGAATACTTAAAGATATTGAATTAAACATGTTTGATAACTTCATTTCAATATGGGACATTTAATAGTTACAGAACACATCAGGATCTCAATATTGGATGACAAATTTAACTTTTTCTAATCTACGATAATAGTGGTATGCGAATTTCAGTATTGTCATTTATCAGATGAAAGTGCGCCTTTGTCAGCAATGTTAATATTTCATTTTTTTATGGCCTGGTTTCAAATATTGTCATCAGAATATGCAATAGCATTAAATGACAAAACATGTCTTAGCGCAAACAAGAATAGTATCAGTCTCGAACACTAACATGATATTTGCTACTTTTAATTTCTCAACAAATCCCGGTTGATGATATATTAAACATCTAATTGATAATGAACATGAAGGACTTTAATTGGTATGCAAGAGAAGCTGATTTACCGCCAGCACTGAGTCTTTGTTAAAGATAGTTACAAAGATTGACACAGCTATTTTCTCACCCATGCGACAGAGAAATCAACTAACCTTACTTTTCTCATCTCAGTCTGGTTGCCTCAGTCAGGTCGTCTTAGTCAAGGTGTCCCCGCGCCAGGAACTACTTTTTAAAAAAGAAACCCTGGTCTTCTGCTGTGCCTGACGTAGTTGTTTTAACATCACAAACAACACAAATAGATATATAAAACAGAAAGACATATAGCATCTTAATGTCTCTCCATCTTTGAGTACACACCATATAAAACAATTTGAGAGAGACAAACACACGAACGTGACGGCAATCTATTTGGTGTTATGCTGGAAATTAGTTCGTTCCACACAGCATGTTCAATTTCATCCTATACTATATGTAGGCCTGACTAAGAAATTGTCAGGTCCGAATCATAAAATGTAGCTAAAAGTGCCTAACTGGCTTTAAATACTTCGGGTGGAAAGAATTATATACTGTTTGTTACATTTAATGACACTGACCGGAAAATTTGCTGAGTTACAGATAGGATAAAATTCACGATGCTGTATGAGACGAACTGTAATACAAAACACTGATCCATACACACAGACTATACAAGTCACTGATTACAGAGTGAAAAATATAAACTCTCTCAAGATCTACCGAAACGAAGGTAACTATCTGAAATGCATTTTGTCAGACCCGCATTTCTCAAACTTTGTCAAACATCCACAAAAATCCCAGTTGAATCAAACATTGTAAACAAATGACAATGCCCGCACTTACCTATATACAAGAGTTGTTTGTTCATCAGTCCACAGGCTATTGCACAAGAAGATTTCCATCTAGCGTATCAGTGCACTAGTAATAGTAACACTTGACATATGTCCACGAAAGAAATATTAATTTCCATGTATATCATGAATAAGAAATCTTTTCCTTCACCAAGCACTTATAAACTGTACGGCAGTCTATACCCAATAATGAATTGTACCGGTGCTTACCATAGACCTTTTTCCATATTAGAACTGTTGAAAGTTAAAGGTCATCCGACAACAAAAATTAATTGCTTTCTGATTTTTTTCATATGACATCTGTTTATTAAATGTGATAGTAGAGTAATAACATCACATGATTTTATGTTTATTTTTTTTTTATGCGAAGAACTTGTTTACTTAGGGTCGACATGTCATCCCATTGCTCACATTTACATATTTGTGTAAATGAAGTCGTACTGCATTTTCAAGAACAATAGCACGTGGTTCAAGACGCTAGTTGCGCATTGCTTCCAAAATCTAACAATTATGATCTTTTCCTGTACCTTTTTTCCTTTTCTACGAATGGCATAAATAGCTAGATTCTACTTAGATAATTATTCAGATTTTAATAAAGATGCATAAAACCTTATGACTTTTATACACAATGAGAAACAATAATAGTACCTGATGAATACTTTGTTTTGAATCTGTCAAAATAAAGTTGCAAAATTGCAGGGTTATATTAACTTAAATAGAAAAATATGATTAAGAAAAAAAAAATTTATTTGCCTTTGTACCAATTCAAGGATATCCCAGATGGGGAGTCGTGGGTAGACAAAATAATATAACCCCTTCATTGCGTTCATTGTCTCCGTCAAAACCCCAACATAGATTCTGTTAATTTCTATCAATCTCTAACACGGCGACACAATCCTGGAAGCAACAGGCTTTGTTTGTTTATATGTAAGATTTGTTTATAGCTCACGTCATTACTAATGTGTTGTTCGCTCTCAAAAGTAGTCAACAAATGTTCTGTGGATACAAAAGCTATGACACAATTATGAATATCGTATCATAAGAAAGAAATCAGCTGAATTTTAGTAGGTGCAGAGCGATATGCTGCATCATTTAAACGTTTTGATTTATGTTTATCTCAATATTTACTACTTTTCTTGATTGTTATTTGGTTATGTTATGTCTAATAATGTATGAGGGAGTAGCATAAATGAATATTAAACAAATGTAAACGTAAACAGCACAACTAACCAGATAATATTTCAAGAATATTTTATGACCAGTTTCCAGCATGTGGGCGTGTGGAAATAGTAGAC
>JAECUM010004160.1:0-25557 GCA_016617855.1 Megalonaias nervosa | reverse complement strand
TCCCAACAATAGATGAAGAAAACTATAATGACTATTTTCATTGCATTCCATATTGAATTTGTGCATTAGTGAAGCGATTGTATCAGTAAACATTGATACATGCATTCGCTGAAACATATGAAACACTTGAATTAATGGACCGAGTTCAATATATTATATCTCTTGCATGTTATTGGTCTGTTTTAACAAATTTGTTTAAACTCGATATGGCTGCACTTAGCACGATTAGGTCAATATTTGCAAGTTGTAAGCAATAAAAACACTTGACTAGAAATCAATAGGTTCTGTCACTTTTTTACATGCATTTTCTTTGTTGTTACTGTTTGAATGAATACAACCTATATGGCCTGCATTGTCCTATGTACCTTTTGTTTTTGACACTTTTTATGTAACCCATAACTTTATCATTCATTTTTTTTTAAAGTTATAACCAGTATATTACCGAATACTGTTTCAATCGTTATAAACGTGTTTCAACATTGATCAAAGATCATATGCTCAAATTCTTTCATCCTCCAAATGAATTCACTCGTGATCTTTTTATCGTCGAAATTCGCATTTTGCCGGTGATTACATTAAAGTATTAAGGCGCTGCCCATGCGTAGGTATGGCGTGCCCTTGACTTGAAATAGGGCAGATAAAAAAAGTGGTACAACTGCTACAAGTATAATATTTTTCAGGGAATATGTCACATTCTTTGGTTGCTCCAAAGGACTAATATGCCATACAATGTCTTTTTCTTCCAAACGTCCATAATAATGCATTTTGTAATTAATATTTTAGTTAGTTAATGAATTTCATGACATAAAAATAGAAGCGGTTCAAGTTTGGTAGCTTGACACAGGGCGCTACGCGTCTCAATGTTTGATTTGCGTGTTGGCACGTTTGATAACATTGGTTTCATTTCTGCATATTTGCTTAAACTATTTGTTTCAAGATCAGGCCTTTAACATATAGTTTCGTTCTCCTTTTTATTTCAGGTTGATTTTTGTTATTATATGTGGAAATACTAATTTTATGTTAATACAGTGGTTAAATAAAATATAGATCCGTATGTTTAAATGCTGACATACAAGATATTTCATCATGCCATCCGACACTTGAATATATTTGCCTACAGGATTATTTTTGTTTGTTTTGTTTTTGTTTTTGTTTTACGCCTTTTTTTAGCACTTGATAAACTATACATGGGGGCCAGTATGGTTGGTGGAGGAAGAGCCCGGGAAGAACCACGACCTAAGGGACCCCACTGGCAAGATTTCTCACATATCTATATTGTCCAGTTCCAAGACTAATCCGCACAGAGGCGAGATGTCAGTGATCTGTAAAGGCAAGTGTCCTTGACACTTGGCCACCCGGGGCCGCTTTACCTACAGACGTTATTGATGCATTCAAGGAACACAAACATTTTGTGCCCTAGATCGCTAAATGGCGACTGCATTTCATTTAAAGTCATAAAATAACTTCTTTGCCTCACAATATTTGATGTGCAAACGTTTGCTTCACTACAAGTTATGTTCCATTTTGGCTGTCTTGCGAACAACGCTAAAACACCGGTGATCGTACTAGTTTGACCCGACTTGATGTTGTGGTCAACTACGATCAGATAGTTTATAATATCTCAGAAACAGTATATGACTGCCACAAAATAGGCAATCTGAAACCAATAAAGTTCTTTTAAGAGAGCCGATAATCAACAAATATCTTGCGCATTGTGCTACAAACTATGAGAGATGATTACCGAAATGACTTGTATTAATTACGTCTTGTTGATATATAGGATGGTAGTGGGCGAGACACACGAAGTATGTTACTTATCTATAACTGCTAGCTTTTCAGTTAATATTTTCTAGTCGTACTTAAGTCTCCATTGTTTTGATTGTTTAGATTTCCTAAATGCATTAGATTACTGATGAATTGGTGTGTAATATCTGAGTTTTAAGCAAAGTTTAAAATATATTATTTCATAAGAAGCTGTGAAGTGTTTAAATAGTTCCCAATTTGTTTCGAAAAACGTATGACTGTATTATTCTTTTTTCATAGGGGAAATGCAACATCGTACATTTTTATTAGCAATATTCAGACCGTTTCAAGCCCAATGCACAGTTTCCATTGTTATGTATATCTATATTATTGTGACTCCTGGTACATGATTTTATTTATTTTTTAAAATATCTTTTTAATTTTTATTCATAGTTGTAAATTGTACGGAATATCTTTTGTTAGATTTTTGCCTACGTGACCCGAGTCTGTTCAGAGCATAATGTTACATAGGATCTATAAGCAGATGCTGATGTATGTGTTGACAATAATCTTAATAATAAGACCTAATGACCTCTTCGGCTTCATTTTTCATAACCTGATGGTGTTTGGACGATTCTAGAAGAGCTCACTAACTTCCCATTGGTTTGGCTATGTCACATGAATAAGCACGTTTGAAGCAAAATGAGTAGTAAGATCTGTTAGGTGGGGGTAAATTGTGAAATAAAGTCTCAGTAGGAGGTGTATATAAGGAAAGAACATATCAATCAAATTCATTCCGATTTTAGGGTCATCCTCATTTCTTGCGTTCCTGTTGTAAGTCTGCAGACGTGTTTTATGTTGAACTTTGATATTATTCGAGATGAGAAACATGTGTTTGGTTCAGTGGATATAGAAAGTACTCATTATTTGGACTATAATATCATTTTAGAACTTTTGTGAATTATTCGAAGGAGTTCCGAACGACGCCATCTTGACAACGTCACGATTCTTGGCGGACTAGTACATTTCCATTTTGAAATTTATACAGAACTTTTCATTCATTTAGTACTTTCATTGAACATTATCAGGATTATTTTGGAATCACATCATAATACCGTAAGTCCTCTCACATTTTCATTTATAATTTTGATAATTATATTCTTTGTCAAGTTGTAAAAACCTTGTTGGTTTTGCTTCTTTCTGTACTTAATTTATAAACATTGAGTCGTAACAATAGAGTAGCTAGGATTATAGCTCTAACTTTTTCAATATAGCTAGGTTGTGCATGTCTTTGTACCATGCAAGTGCTTAAAGTTAGTTCTATCTATCTATCGTTAGATAGAGAGCTACTCATACTTTGCTGTTATCTCTGCTTACATTATTAGTTCGCTCATAAAGGCACCCCCCCCCCACATGAATTCTGAATTACAACAACGCTCGTTGGTCTGACTAATAGAAAAACAAAAGCACCACCCTCCCCAAAAGAGCTATGAAACCAATACAAAAAGACAAAATAATAATATCTAAGTATTTGAAAATGTATACGGTAATCTAGACATGTTCTTAATGTATGCATATATTGTACGTTATTTGGTCTCGAATTACACCGTTAGTAAAACTTTAACTTCATCCAAGTTTAAACGTTTCATGGAATACTAAATCAAACGTTAGAGCTTAAAGTTTAAAATAAATGATAATTTTTTGTCAATCTCAAAATGAACGTAGAGCAATATCAAGTATTTCAAACAGAATGACATACAGTGTTCATAAGGTAATATACATTGATATCAACTGCTTGATTTTACCCAATACCTCTTATCGTTATAGATTACTCTTGTTGCATTTTTGCTCATTTTATAAGGGGTAGCACAGGGTGTGTCTCGTTGACTTTTCTGAAAGGATCAAACGTTTTTAACATTTCCTATCCTACGGCGTTTTGTGTATTGCATAATGCATTATATCTATCTATCTATCCACCTATCTATCTATCTATTTATCTATCTGCCTGTGTGTATGTCTGTCTTTCAGTCTATCTATCTATCTACCTACCTACCATTGTATCTACCATTCTAACCATCCATCCATCCATCCATCTATCTATCTCTTTATCTGTCTAGATATCTATCTATATATCTATCTAGCTCTTTCTTTCTATCTATCTAAGCAC
Source organism: Megalonaias nervosa (assembly GCA_016617855.1). NCBI lineage: Eukaryota > Metazoa > Mollusca > Bivalvia > Unionida > Unionidae > Megalonaias > Megalonaias nervosa. The sequence continues at coordinate 21,647 of JAECUM010004160.1, read as the reverse complement.
CTCCCCACCTCTCTCCATTTCTCTCACTACATGTATATATATATGTTCGAATATGTAGAATATATAATAATAGTCCTTGATATCCATGTAATTATTTGAAAAACGAGTTCTTGCGAATGTGATCACCGTAGAGGGTACCTGCAAAATAAAATTTAGCCTTGAGTTTGATATGCAAATTACTAATATTGACTTTTAACAAATTTGATCCTGATGAGATATTAACAGTTTTTTTGTGTATGACATGTTTCGAAATCGGAAGATTCAATCAAAGACCTTAATTATATTTGGTTTTTTGTAGTATGAATATTTGAATGTGGAATAAACTATTAGTACCAAAGCTTTATTTAATGATTTACAATTATGGGCTTTATAAATATACCCAAAAATTCAGTCTATTTTATATATCAATATTCATTTGTTCGACATTCCTAAAAGAAAATATATATATACATGTATATATAATCGACATCAAAGGTATATTGTGGTAGCAAAGTCGCTAATACATTATGGAACTAAGTAGACAATTGATGTATCGCTTCTATATAGTAAGTGAGAAAATTAGCTTTTCTAAAAGCAATATCTATAATTAATTGTAGAATTGCTCTCAATATTTGCATTTCTTTGATGTTTTTGGTGAATCCTCTGCTACCACGAGGGCGCTCCAGGAGATATAGAATCACTACTAAGTGGTTGTCCTTATTTCAGATTATAGCTAGTTGGTCCAAATCAATTATGTTTTTAATAGGTGCTTTATTAAATATTAACTGAAGTACTATCAAAATGTGAACTAAGTATGACGCTCAACAATGTCAAACGTTATTAAGCGGCATCGAAAATTTGATATAAAAATAAGAAGAAGAAGAAAAAAAAGGGAAGAAATCAAACAAATTTCAATTCCAGACAATACAGTTCGTGTAGTAAGAATTAGTCAACGTAAAAGTCTATTACAATACTAGTTACTGTTTTCAAAATCTCATCACATATGGTAGAAAAACTATTTTTCATCAGATTAAATTAACTGAAATATTATTCTTTTTGCGACATAAGAAAATAATTATTTTTGAGATCCTTTCCTGAGCGTTAATATTTAAATAATTTTCTGTGTCTACTACTTGTCAAAGAACGGGTTTGGTTATCACTAATAATATATTATGATTATTTTATTGGTTTTCATGGCAGTTTGTACAGAACAAGAATAATATTCTAATTTTCCAGTATTATGTAGTATGGAAAGACAATCCTCCTTTTTCTGTCTTTTTTATGACAATAATGTCCTTTACTGTAATAAATGAATTTTGAAAATCAATTTTTGTTTAAACTCTAACGACTACTTTAAATTTTATTCCAGTGAAATTCTTCAATCCGGACAACGCAACACTTAATTATAATAATTATATTAATTATGGTTAACTGATATTTTGCCTTTGGTTGTGTCAGCCAGGAAACTGGTTCCAAAATAATCTTCAAGTCTATTTTAATGTTTATCCTTTTTGCGAATTATAGTTTGAAAGGTTACTTATTTGTAACTTCACATGGATAAAAATAAATTCATACGTATATGTTTGTTAAGGTATCTTTGGGTTGGTTTCTAAGTTTGACTCGATTGTGCTGGAGACAATTAAGTGACCATGTGCTAAATGGCTTGTAATAACTTTAACAAACTGAGGGAATTATATTAGATATATATTTTTGTTTTACTTTGAAGTAATTTAATACGTATATAAGAATTATATACTAATGCCACAAAATCTATACCCTTTTTGGACAAATTTAATTTATATTATGAATATGCGTCAATATTTCTTAGAGAGTAAATAAATCAAGAGCATCTCAGCATTTTTCTTTATATCTTTAATGATATTTAAAGCAAACTTAATTGAATAATAATAATAATAATAATAATAATAATAATAATAATAATAATAATAATAATAATAATAATAATAATAATAATAATGATAATAGTAATAATAATAACATTTTCCACTTGCCAAAATTCCAGTAATACATTCAAATCTGGTAAGTACACATTCTGATATATTGTTATATTATACACAGTGAGTTCCTGATCTTCAAAGCTTTCGCCATGAATAATAAAATATTATGCAAGGCATTATACATAATATATATTATTTGCGTAAAGGTGTAAAACTATTAATACTTAACATTATTGTAAACACTTTAAGGAATATAAGATTTTCTCAAATTGCTCTACATTATTATTATTATTATTATTATTATTATTATTATTATTATTATTATTATTATTATTATTATTATTATTATCATAAAAAGACTTTACATCATGATTACATTAACAATAAAAGTCATTACAGAAAATACATCCCTGCACTATCTAGTCCTATAATATACTACAGAATAGCAGCATAATTGGAATGTTTTTAAATCTGTTAACATCCATCTTTGGTGAATTATACAGAAATATATTTCTACGAATGGAATCTCTAGCTTCGATCTATATGAATAAACCTTTAGAAAAAAAAGAAGACAATATGCAAAATGTTAACTCTTCGTGAAACGAAGTTAATGAATTTTAAATTATTTAAAGCAAAACAACTTGTCTTTAAAACTGTATAAATAATGACATTTTGAATAATTTGTAATGGTTACAGTTATCAAAATTTTATCAAATCAGATAATTGTTTTTTGCCGCCTAGTCTTAAAGGGATACATAATTTTCTCTACACATCTTAATTGTTTTCATCTTCTAAAAGAGCGGAAACTGCATATTCAGATAAATGTTTCGCTAGCCAAAGAAAGATTTATGTTCCTAAATGAACATAGACTGAAAAATAATGTCTTGCATTATTTTGTTTGTTCACGTATCGCGTTTCTTATTTTCATGTAAGAAAAATTCCTTTTCAATATTTGCAGATGCGTCTTATATTCCGTGACTTGCTTGTCGACGGATGATCATTTCGAGTGATACTGATGAAACTGATATTTGGTCAATTAACACAATTAATAATTGCTCATGAAACATTTACATTGCAAAATAAATCCCCAACTAGTTTTAAAATAAAATCATAAAAGTGTCGATTATTATAAAAATTGCCTGCTACTTTTATTTTTTTTTCACGGCTGATAACATGTATTCCGTTTCATCTACGTAAGGAAACGGATTTGATAAATTTCGTTAATGTTATATGAAAGTTTGGTTTGGTATGGTGCTGCAAAATAAGTTTGTGTGATATATTAATTCTATTTAGATCGCTACAACCATTCCTTTTTCTTCACTAATATGGAGTTTGATACGGTTCAGTTTACCCCAAATATCTAAGATTCAGCGCTTTACATAACAAATTTGAATATGTTTTAATTCCATATACATAAAATATATTATTATTTTAATATAAAGCATAGAATGTAATTTGTGTCTTTAATGCAATACTTTATATCATTTTTTAGAATTCATTATTATATTTTAGCCACTGAGTTAAAAAAAATCATTATGACTCTAACAGTGAGAAAAACATGATTCTGCATATTTTCTTTTCATTTTGTTGTTTTTTTAATATATTACCGTAAAGTGCTTTCCATCTCCTGACCCGAAGACCTAGAAGCAGAATTCAGCATGTTTCATCTGATTATTTGCGAGGAAGAATTCTGTACGCATGCGTCAAAAGATTTGTCTAATCTTACCTCTTATGGTAGTAAATACTTCAGAAATTATTTCAGTATCTTTGTCAAACAGTATTTTAAATAATGATATTTATGCGACATATTATAACACGTTTACTCGAAATCTTCGCCTTGCGAGTTGTAACGTATCGTTTGGAGGTTGTATTCGGTTCCTTCTATATCAGGCTATGTTTAATAGTCTTTAGGAGGTTGTAACGACTTTTTCAATATCAGGCTATGTTTAATAACCTTTAAAGAGGTTGTAATGAGTTCTTCTATAGCAGGCTATGTTTATTACTACAAGTCTCAAGACTGAAGTTTTAATATCGAACATTTTTAAGAGCAAAACAGCAAGGAACTTTTCAGAATCGTCACTGACAGTTGCACAGTTAATACGACATAAAATCTTATATTAGTTGAATTGGCTTTTATTCTGGCACCAAGACCGCTTTTGTCTAAAATATATTCATCAAAAGTATCCATGATAGTAAATATCAAATGATTAGAATGCGGATAGTTGGGAAAATAATTTTTCTATATATATTTTTGTCCTAAACGTGCTGTTCTAACTTATTAATATTTTTGTAACAAAATGACTTTAAAAGTCAATATATATCCAACATAAAATATATGTAAGTTTACGGCGGAGTGAAAGAAAATTTATCACCCATGAGTGATAATTCTAGATTTTTTTTCGTATATCCCTACTTTATTGTGGTAACAGATAGAAAAGAATTATGCTAACATTAGCTTCTCTTCCATTCTGTTCGTTTTAAATGACGTTAGCTCTATCGTTGACAAGAAAATGCATCATCATTTTTCCATGTCATTTAGACATAAAGGAGTGATTTTTAAATTGTTAATTTCTTCTTACCTGAGAGAAAGTGGCAACGCCTCATTAATAATACTGGCAGTGAAATATCCTCAGATATATTTTTCGATAGTTGTCCCCAATCTTGCAAACATGTAATATAGGTGAGACTGTTCGAACAACTAAAGGAGACGTCTCCATCTGGATCGTCCGCTCCTTATTTAACAGAGCTAGTCTGTATTATAATAATTTTTTATTCACTCGCCTTGCTCCAGGCCGAATAAACGACAAGCGGTACAGATTCAACCTCTCGAGTCCAGATCAAATTTAGACACATAATGAAATCGGATTGGCGTTTAAATTTTATTACAGGAAGTTTCATTTTTTTTATGGAAAGCCGTGTTTCTCCAAGATAGAAGACACAAACGAAGTGAGCAATTTTATGATAGTTATTTTTCTTTCATGAGAGTCATGCATACAAAATCTCCTGTAGCTTGTGTGAAACCACTTTGAGGCTCTGCTTATAAAAGCAGAATTGTGATATTCTTTTATTGATTATAATGAGACCCTATTAAAACTGGTATCTAGACCAGCTCTGAATTTCTTATACTTCGTGTGCAAATTTCTCATTTTAAACCATTAAGATAAATTGTCATGAGACGTTATGCTGGTCAATTGTAAAAATGAAAATACCTGTATATATTATGTCATTCTCTGACACCTGTGTGTTTGGAGGAGTACAGAAATATGTTACTTATAATTTTGATCCAATTCGAAACCACTCACTATGATGTCGATTTAACAATTGACACTAAAATAGTAATTAATCTCTTATTTATCGAAAGACTACCTACATTGAATAATTCACCAAATTGTTCCTGAAACAGCACCAGTCTGACCGAATAATTTCGGTGGAGGTTGGTTGGTATTATCCAGGTGGGAGGTGATATTTATATCTTGCACAATGGATATACTATACTAGCCCTACCCTTGTCACCTGCCCCAGTCCCCTTGGACGCCAATAGCCCTGGTCTGTAACATTTTTACTCTTTCACTCATGAGATGATTAAATTTTTAAAGAAGCTTTAGCAAAGCCGTTTGACTTTAATGCTCAGACCATAATCTAATCAATAAGAGCATAACCTGATTAATAATGGCATAACCAAATTAATAATGGCATAACCTGATTAATAACAGCATAACCAAATTAATAACAGCATAATCTAATTAATAAGAGCATAACAAAGTTAATTAATAATATCAGAGCCTCATTAATACCAAAATCTATCGCGATATTCACATAGGAATCTCTGAGAATTAGAACAAGATCATATACCGTTTGATATTGTTTTAAAAATGAGGTCACTGTTAATTTACTATTATTAGCATATGTCATTGAATATAAATATAATTTGTTCAAAAGTTACAGAATGATGTTATCAAGGTTACATGAACGGTCGTAATATTTGTATTGGTTTAAAGAATCAAATAACAAAGTGATCGCTCGCCTTCTTCATGAGAAATGTGTCACGTTCTATCTGGCATACTATTCTGTAAAAGGAATAATAGTTGTTCATACTGTGACAAAGAAAAAAAAAGTTTAATATGATATTCCGAATGCGAACTGATATAAAATTAAATAAAATAGGAAGCGGCTCTAAACACCGCTTATGTAGACAAGGGATAGTTGAATGTCTCATTGCAGGGCCATATTTAATAAATAATAGTTCAATATCATAATTGGACACCATTTTCCTGCTGAATGAAAGAGTGATAATTTCCTAATTTTGAATTTGTCACTTTCTTTGACTCGTCCTTCAATACATTTCTGGAGCAACAATGACATGCAAGGACATATATTACCTGGCACAGCATTCGATGCCAAATCATTGGTAATACATTTTGCCCATGGCGTCAAATACTGCAGATATAAATTAAGCCCTGTTGACACTCTCACGATGCGAAATGACCAAAGCTGGTACGAGTACATAAGAAGGCCCTGCTACAAACTATTCATTCATTTAAAAGGCTTGACTTCGTTGTATTTTCCATTGTTGCCATGAGTCTATTTAACGCTAAATTTGAAGTGGCCTGGTCGAAAATGAGCACAACTGTGATTTTGTGTGAACCTGTTTTGTTTGCCATGACAAGAAAATAATGAAACAAGAGCCCCAAGAAGCAGATTGAGAGGAGCAGACATATAAGGAAAAAAATGCTGCTTGTAAATAATGATATTACTTCCCTTGCTTTGCTGAGTATCCAGTGTTTATGAGGAAATTAGTATGGTTTGTAAATAATGATATTATTTCCCTTACTTTGCTGAGTATCAAGTATTTATGAGGAAAATAATGAGGTTTGTAAATAATAACATTATCTCCCTTGCTGTGCTGTGTATCAAGTGTTTGTCAACAAGATTATTACTAATTTGTGAACATTAGTTTCAACTGGTAATCAGCAAGTATATAGTCAATTGACAAATAGCAAGTATATAGTCGATTAGCAATCAACATCTATATAGTCGATTGGTAATCAGCAACTATATCGACGATCGGTGGTCAGCAAGAAAATAGCCAATTGGAAATCAGCAAGTATATAGCCGATTGGCAATCAGAAATTATATAGTCCTTTGGCAATCAGCAAGTATATTTCTACACGTTTAATTTTCTTACAGAAATTGATGAAGGAACATTTGATACATACAATAATAAAATCAAATCTATCATGTGAAGAAACATTCAACCAATACAATAGATACACACGTACATATGCATACAGACACCCAGTTTTAAGCAGGACTCAAACCCCTGCCGACAGGATAAATAATTCCTTTCTGACAGCCTTGATTGCAAATTGTAGGATGAATACCGGAAACTTGTATAGTATTTTTAAAGTCATTATATAAAAATGAATATTCACATAAAGAGCAATTCAAATTCCTCATTTAAAAGAAGTTCTCTAAATCAAGGAAATAATAATGTCTATGACAACAAATGAGTGACATGTTTACTATTTCCACAACGCAGAAATGTATATAGTCTACCTTAAACATATTGAGAACGTTTAACACGACAACTTCAGCAATCTTGTGCCTCGCGGTAAACAAGTTACTGTGTGCTTTACGATGCAAGATGCATTGTCATACATTTATCTGTCCAGTAAAAGAGTTAACTACTTATCACTTTCTACTATCGTCACATGAATGAAATTTATTGATTTGTTTGTGTGTGTGCATGTGTGTCTTAGGGTAAGTCAGCATCTTGAACATTGACATCATGACGAGGCAAATTAAATATCTTACCCCAGGACACACCATGGTAGCCAATCCAAGCTGATGTGATGGTAGAAACAGGGAAGTCAAACGTTATAACCAGTGAACCACCTTAAGTCAAACGTCTTAACCACTGAGACATCTTGGTTCTTCCTGCACATTTGAAAGCTATATTTTTTCTATATATGTCGAGCAGTCGTAAAGAAATCATCCTTACTACAATTACCAAAATCAAGCGAATCACTCAGAAAACTGCTTTAAAATGCTGTTTTATTTAAAGAAACTTTAATGCCACGAACATACATCCCAAAGGGATTTTAATTTTATAGGTGAAAAACAGAAATGGTTCTCGATAGATGTAATCAGATTAAATTTCATCGTGGCAAAATGTGAAAAGAAAAATTAATGTGATTATAAAATCATATTACGTATCGTATGCTAACAAATAGAAACGACGAACTGAGACTGGTCTTTACAGGGAATCCCTCAGCAAAATATATAAATTATTATCAACTTTCAATCGCGCGAATGGAGTAAAATTGTAATTTATTCTCTACATTATACAAATATATTACTATAAGGATCATTTTTCCATATAATTTTGTACATTATTATTAAATGTTTATAAATTTTAACAATACTTATAGAACATATCTAAAATTAAACATGAAACATAAGGAATGTAGTTTTAATGCTTTGGTTGGACTGGGATTCAGCTATACTAGCCATTGATTAGACTTGGATTTAATTTTACTATCCATTGGTTAGACCAGGACTTTAGAGTTTCAAGATTAGTGTTCAGTAATTTCGTCACCATTTGTGGATGCCAAAGATATTGCCGAATCTGTACCCAACTGAAGTTAAGTATAAAAGCAATAATAATGTTGAAGTAATTTGGACGAATATCGTATCGTGAGACAAGATCTTGCACAAGATTTACTATATCAATTAGATTTGTCCACTATTGACACACTGATCGTTCAGACTATATTGTTTATTTGCAATGCTCTACACATGGTCAATTATTGTATATACGAGCTCAAATATGGAGCAACTAACTACAAATTATTTTTTGTTGCACTTTATCCATAATTGGTGCTTTTAATTTTTTTGAAGTTCAAATTACATTTTCTACACATTTAAGTACTCTTGTTCTTATAGCATCGCTTCGTCGTTTATTTTCTTACGGCATAGCAACGAGATCCTGAAGTGTAAAATATATGTTGTTGCAGTTTCTTTCAACAAGTTCGCCATATATGAACGACGTCACTAAATCGCGTGTATTTTCTATGACAAATATTGTCACAACGTTTAAATCTAATGGAACGACTGATATATCCTTCATAAGTGTGTAATAATATATTCCACTACCAGACTGTATTTCTCTAGTCATGCTTTCTCCGCATATAATGGTTCCGTGCATTGCTTCCATCAATATATCCATTCAGATACAATAGTTTTGTTAAGCCCAGCTTCCATGAGTAGTAAATAGATAGGGATTTTCTGGCTCAGTATCCCTAACAATCGTCCAATCAAATACAAAGACGCCATTTATCGCCACCCCTAAGGACACACCCCTGCCAATGTCTGGCTGGGAGTTATAATTATGGTGACAAACTTTATGACGGTCACGCGAAAGTATTTGATTTGACTATTTTTAGGGATACTGCGCCAGAAACACACCCTATTCCTTTACTACTATAACGATATCATCAGATTATTCATAAAGTTTAGATAAAATTAATGATTGATATCTTTACCGATAGATAACTGTTTTACACAATTTCTTCACCCATCGTTAATGTCCCAACGGTTGATATCAGAAATACTTCATCATCGTGGTGATAAAGACAAAAAACTTTATTGTTCAACTTACTCGACGACGACTGTCGAATAAATCTTTTAACGCGTTTCTGTTAAGTCGATACTTACTATCTGTAGAAAATACTTTGATCGATCAAGATCTATTGTTATTTTTGTGTATTCTTGTTGACTTATAGGATAATAGAAGTTATTAAACTTTTCTGATAGTGTCGATCTGAACTGCTCAAGATAATTAAAATATTCACTGCCATCAGATTTTATAAGTGAAAGTTTTAGTTTGTCAAACTTACAAAAACATATTTCGGAAACTTAATTATTTATTTCAACTGTCAACTGTCTACTCTCAACTATAAGAGTTTTAATCTTACGGCTATTGCTATCTGTCACTGTCAATTTTTCAAACATTATTTACTATTTTAGATAAAATTTCATACTCTATCATGACAACAGGATATCAAGAAGGTTCCATTCACGAGTCTGAAAATGACCGAGTGCTAAAGTATCTATTCCGTCTTCACAAACACGGTTGTCATCATAATTTGACAATCCGCGTTTCACACTAACACCAGTTTCAAGCTTGTGATGATTTGTTCTAATCGCCTGTTAAGGGTAGCCCCTCTTTGTTGGGGGTGGTTCGAGTGGAATTGATTAACGGATTGTACCTTCTTACAAGGTGTCCGCTTTATTGGGTTATCGTTGTCTAGAGGGTGATCGCCTTCGGTGTCATTGCCCGGATCAAGTAAATATTAATATAAAGTGTGAAACTTTTAGGTGGAATAGATAGAGATCTGAGCAGATATACAAAACAGAATGACACGAGCCCCCGTACATGAAAAATAACAATTTAATCAATTACATAAACAACCGTGATAATGCATTACATTATGAAGATGCACATCTTTTTGAAATAAATCATTCACCGAATTTCAAACACAAATATATTTATATAAATAGCCGATCTGTTTTAAATGATAGAATTGGTTCATCATAGAATCGAGTGAACAATCGAAGTCATTGCCTTCTACAACTTCATAACCTGCTTATTTCCGGTTCATTCCAACTTCATTGTGTCTGTCCTTCTTGGTTCTTTCCACTTTTCTTTTCTCTTCTCCAAACTCTCTATTGTCTCGCCTCTTTCGGCCTTCGAACTTTGTGTGGGTAGGTGGATACGTAAGTAAGTGATACGTAGTTACTTGGATAAGTAGGTCGTGGATACGTACCGTGAAGCTATTTCCCCTTTCAAAATAAACAGAGAGTAACCTAAATTTCCTGTCAGATATCCTACTGGGAATAGATCATTACTCCCCTCTCGTTATGTCAGATATCGTTCTATCGGAATTCAAACAGATACCAAAACTATCTGGTCAAGCTAAACATGGCAGACCATAAACAAACCTAGTTTCATAAGATTAATGTACTTCCTAACGGCCATTTCAACCTGACTCACATTATCATGACACGGGACATAACAGTCGGTCTCAATTACACAAATGAATGAATGAAATTCATTACATGGCTTAACTACGTTAATTTCAGTCAATACACACATTCAAGTCTTTAGCATACATGAAATCTCACTTCATGGCTTAACAACGTTAATTTCAGTCAATACGCACTCAAGTCTTTATCATACGTGAAATCATCTAAGGTCGGTGAATTCATACGGATTCTCGTAACTCATATCAACTAAGGTAAGGCATGAAATTCTAAGAATACCTATTTTCCTATAACAATCAAGACGACACATTCAAACAATTCGTCAGACTTATATAAAGAAGATCATTGTACAGATTCAGATAGATGACCTCACACAGTTGTATTCATATCAAGAAAATTGATCTAATAATTTAAACAAATAAATTCATGCAAATATAAGCAAATAAACCAAGCAAATCGTTATATTGATATCAACGAATTACATAAGATTGGCGTAAATACCTTGTGCTTTCAAGCTTTGCTCGCTTCTACCCCAGAATTGTGGCCGTCGTCTTTCCAGACATCTGGCGCCTTGGAGAATTATTTTACGAGACAATTTCTTCCAAATTCAAACTCGGAGTCTCCTACCTTTGTTTTCTCTTGCAGAAAAGCGTAGACTGACTAATATTTGCGATGGGACATATTAAAACCAAGAAGTTTCGTGTGGGAACCACGCCCCTTATTTAGCGTAACCAATCTGGATTAAATATATCTCCCGCTTTTTATAACTAGGCGCCAAAATTGTAGTCTGCGTGACCTCTAAATTTCCAAATAACTGATCCTGGACAATTTCAAAATCTGACATTTCCGATACAAGATCGAAGTTAACCACTTTCCTTCTAGTCTGTCTGACTTAAACAAACGAATGCTTAATTAAGAATCACTCCTCTCATGACACAGACATTAAAAATCCGTACATTATGGCGATTGAACACGCCACGGTCCCCATAAATCTAATTAATCGTTCACCTGCCCAAATTAATGTACTCTTCATAGATCGACAAAACTTTGCACCCTTACATCGCCATTGTTTTGACAAAACTAATATTTATGTCAAGCACATATTTATAATCATAAAAATTCATATAAGATTTAAAATATCCCCGGGGAATACCTTTTGCTTTTTTTGTTACTTTGTTGATAGCTAATCGCACCACGTACATTTTACTACGCAATCCAATAAATTTAGCTATTACAGAAAAAATTTATTTCATCTTTGAATTTACCAATTACTTTCTTATTTGCGTTATCCTGAAACGCTTTGTGGCGAGGATAATCTGACAAATCAAACAGCGATCAAGTATCGTAATTTCTTGATAAATATCGTCACATTGTATTTCATAAACAAGCAAATCAGCGTCTGTGAATAACAATTTACTTGACGGCGACTGCGAATTAACAAAGTTGCAATGAAAATCATACATCACCCATTTTGATAGATCTAATACCGCAGCACCAACATAAATCGGCTTATTCAATTTTAAATTTGTTTTTCGTCGTTGTACCGCAACAAGGTTTTCGTTAAAGATTTTTATGCTCACAAAATCATCGTCGGTGAGAAGTTTATTTCGTCGATTGATATCATTAACAATTTCGATATTGGCGCTTTTCCGAATATTTTCCACAGTTTTGCCAAATACGGAATTATTCATCAACTTAAAGAAGTTCTTTTCAAAATCTGTTGTGGAAACTGATCGTCGTGTTGTATTTGAGTCAATATAACCTTTCATCCACGGTGGCTGATTAAATTTTAATACACGATGAACTTTTCGTTAAATTAAACCAGCATCAACTGCTTGCTTTAAATTCTTGTAATGCAAAACATAATTTCGTTTATCAAGAAGATTTGGTATTAATTTACTCACCATTGAGTTTGTTCTATTGCCAGCCATATCTTGTTGTTCTTGCGATAACATATTGTGATCGATAATTATTGATTCCACACAAAAAGGATAATCTTTGTGTAAATCATTAAGCGCAGTTGGATAATCCAAATCAGCCTCAACAAAATATGAAATATCGTTGACTCTGTTGACGTTTAGTTTTTTTTTTTTTTTTATTTTTTATTTTTTTGTTTGTTTCTCGTAGAAATTGTTCCGGCGAAATCCAATGAAATCAACCAACCGGCATTGGCTCTGACATTGCGTAGCCCTAAAAATTATTTGGATCAAGGTATAAAATAAATTTCGACGGAATTACAGAATATAAGTCTGACATGTATTTATAATTCGCTCAAGAATCCTTTTTTAGTGTGATAACGCTGATGCCACCGCGGATTCCAATTTCGATAAAATTAAACATGTCGACGTCGGTCAATAACTCTAATCGCACTTTACTAAATTTTAGTAGAGCGTCCAGCTAAGGCCAGGTGCGGAGTAGTACCAGCAAGGATTAAGTCCGTAATTGTTGTGGCTGACTTTTCTAAAACTTTCAAATACATCGGAGTAATAGTACGTCAGTTTTTAAATATAAATCATGATAATCGCCAAATGTTTTACAACCAAATTTATTCCAAATTGATTTCGCTCATTCATACTCGCCATCAGATATATTTTCATTTTTTAGTTGTGAATTAAAAGAAGATCGATCCAGTAATGATGTTTCATCAAACTTTGACCAGTCATCGAGATATTCGTACGGAAATATTCCTTTTTGCGTTAACGAAGTATAGTTTTCACCGAAAGACTCGGCAAGGTTATTAAATTCACTACAACCTTTAACAAGCTCGTCCAACGATACCAGCATAAACTGTAGACTGTCAACAAATCTTAACTTATCGAACGTAACTGACACATATTTCTCAAAATTGTTTGGAATACACTTTATTATTCCACTGTCAAGTTTTAAATGCGCTTTGATTTCTGAATCACAAAAAGCTTCTACGACAATGTGACTATCATAGCCTCGTAAATTGTGAAGAATAACAGGAATAAAATCAAGAGCATGAAATTTAAGATTACAACTATTATTTGCTGGACCACGATATTTGTCTGTTACTTGACAGTGGTCGTGAACATGATCATCGTCTAACGGTAATTCACAAATATGACAGTGCTCCGCGATTTCAAAATCTAACTCTTGTTGCGGTGTCATCTGAGACATTGGTTCGATTGCTCTTAGCGGGTTAGAGATAAAATCAATTACACTGATTAATTTCTTTAACAACCAAACAGCATGGTCGCTACCACGATAAATCTTTATTGGTTGCTATAAACTTGAATCAACACAACAAACAACTTTATATGCTACTCCACATGCCACATCGTTTTGTGTTTTTATTGTTGATGATCGGCCGGGGTAGTTTTCTGCACCAAGTACTGGCTGCAGCAGGCACTCAAAATCAGCGTAAATTACAAATGGCACTGTCATTTTGTGATTAAAATTTTAAATTGTAATATTTTATCATTCTTTGACGGCATTGTAATTCGTTGCACATCCAAGCAATATTGCAAATGTTTCTCCAGTGTTTCTTTGTTTTCACAGCCGTGCAGACAACGATAACAGAAATATTTTTGTTTCTGGTGTTTATTGTACTGTTTGCCAACTAGTCCGTTCAATGCTTTAATCCAAACATAATGCTTTTTATAAAATAACAGATTGATTGTTGATTGTGATGCCTTGGAAGAAATATGTCTTGGATATACTTGTTTTTTTTTTTGTCAAGGAAATTCTAACTCTGTCGCCGGCGTTAAACTTATGACGGCGGTACATATTTTCATTTGCGAGTATTGGATTTTTAATTGCGTCGTTTGGCGACATCTTCCTTTCACCAATAGCAAAAGCTTTTAATGCTTCAATGGTAATTGGTGCAACTTTATGTGCGATTCCGGGTATATTTTCAACAATCTTCGAAAACATATTTCCAAAGAATCCACCCACGATCTTTCTTCGAAAAAGTTTTCTTTGGTTCACTCTTTATCAAACTTGTCTCACAAAATTAATTTCGGTGACAGATCTAACAATATTCTCTGGTTAACAAAATGAATTGGCGCTGCGCAGGTGCAAGTAATAAGTAGCTATTTCATTGTTAAGATCAAGCTGTCGTTCGGATTGATCTGTCAGTTGCATATTTATACTTTATATTTAATTTTATTGGATAATATATTATCTGACGAGGATTAACTTGCATCAACAAACCCAGCGGAACATCAGTTGAGAAACTATAAATTGTTTGACCTTGACTTCCCCGTGCAGAATAAGATCCTGTTGCGATAGTACAGATAATCAAAATTGTATTTACTTATGTTTACCGGGACGCTTCCGTCGTAGTATATTATCTGCTCGGTAACACTGCCGTATTATTTATTATCAAAACCTAACACTGACGCGATGCTTGTTGCTGGTGAAAAATCAATCAGTAAAGTATTTTTAACGTTATTCTAGAACATAAGGTATTGTAGTTCGACGCCAGCTCGAAATTGTCAGCAATGCCGCCATTTTTTGTGATAAGTTTCTTGATTGTCTTGTTGAGATTAGTGACCTTATATGTGCCGTGTGGTATCTTGACCGACACCCAAGCACCAGGTTGAAAAATAAAGTCATCATTGATACCTGTTTTAACATTAGCCATAGAATGCCATGCAGTTGTGGAAATTAATCCAATTTCGTATTGTCGCGCCTGAACGGTGGATTGTAATTGACAGAAATGTTTGCATTGTCTGAGGTTGATTGTGATGAGTCAAGTAACAACGTTGTTGACATCATCTTTATTTTTCACTGTTAGACAAGATCGTGATGTAAAATTTCATATTCACCTGCGGTCAATGATTCATTTGTGCGAACATGATCCAATATATCTACGATTTCGTTATCAATTTCAATACTTGCATTACCCGCTTCTTTCGATGATATCAGCAACATCAGTCTGTCAACCATTTCAGCGGTTGACGTAAACACCTTGACACCATACCCACGTTGTTCTCTTACTCGCTTTTCGTCAAGAAATTTTGCTAGTGTGCTTAATTTTAATCTACCATCGGTAAAACCTTCCACATTATCTCAAGGATATTTTTAATAGTTTTAGAGTAAATACCAGAAATATTACCATATCGATATTCCTTATGCAATGTACTCATATTTTCTACACCAGCAAATTTAATCTCATCATCTTTATCTTATTTTCAACACGTATCTTGACCAAACGTTCCATTAGTTGATCAAAAATATTTTGATTCATTGTTTTTATTTGGTTAACTTTAAGTTTGGTACCATAATTATCATCAAACGTATCGTATTCATTGTCTGTAATCTTACTGTATATTGTTCTGATCCACTCGTTTATGGTTTGTTGACGTTTTGCTTCTCTGATATTTTCCAATCTGACAAATTTTTCTTTGTCTAGTTTTTCTATTATCTGCTGATATGGTTCAGCTTGTTCTACAAATTTTTTAACAGCGGCCTGTTTCTGTTTTATGTTGCTCGCCAAGTATACCTAATAAACATTTTTCTTCTATTTTATTCAGCGTTTCAGGTGACACAGTAGAAGTACCTGGTTGCTTGCCTATTACAGCATCGGTAACTGGCCTAAAATATTTGGCAGTTTCTTCCGCGGCGGCTACTTGTCCTTGACGTTCTTGCTGCACTTTTTTTCTTAAACGCGGCTCTTGTCGCAGCAAATTTCTTTAACAAATCAATCTTTGTTTTGTCCATAATTATTGTACAACGCCACAAAACGTTTGTGAGGTATAAAATTGTTACAAAAATTTGTAAATACAGCAGCAAAACATTTTTGCCGGATCTCGAGTAAGTTTATCAAATAAGAAAAGTTATATCAGTCCGCGGTCGCTTGATGATACAACTCGATAAATTTATCTTTGGTTACATCACCGCATTGCTCGTTTCGATATTTCGTACGTCAACATTGTCAAGTCCTGGAAACAGTATAAAACAACCAGTATTTCGCCTGATAAATCTGTCGACGTTATAAAATTCCTGGGGAAGATAAACCACATTACATTTTCTGTTTCGTCACAATGAAAAGTAAGATCGCATTTTATTCATTTTGTTATTGTTCAACGGAATATCATCAAATACAATAATTTTCTCTTCGTGTGAATCAATTTCGGCTATTTGAAACAGATCTTCTGGTTGTTTATTCATAAAAATATCTTCGCCGGCATCAAATTCGTCGCACAATGTTTCGTTGTATTCGCTTAACAATTCATATTTATCCTGTTGTGGATTAATTGTGCAAATGTATAGTTAAAGTTGCCGTTGAGAAGCAAATTCTTTAGCAAGTTTGTTTTGCCGAATCCTGTCCGACCAGATAAGAGAATGACAATCTGGCAGTTCATTGTTGTGGGTATGTTTCGCTAAACGCTCTGTATCAAATTTCAATATTGACATTTATATTTTAGATCAGACAAAAATTTGGTCCCTCAGTAAGAATAAACAATGAGTTCTTACACGAAATTCGGAACAACATTAACAGGTTCGGCGTCAGCAGATGCTGTGACAACAAACGGAACTGTTGATTTATCAGGATATCTCAAGAAATCCGGCAATGCAATGGCCGGCAATTTGTCGATGTCTAATCAACACTGTTAGGTTCTGAAACAGTATACCCGCCAGTAAATGTGAATAACACGCAAGCGGTAAGTTATGCTCAGCTTAAGTCAGTCGACGATAATAAACTATCACTATCGGGAGGTGACATGATCGGTAACATTGATATGAAAAAGAACAAATAATAAGTTTGGAAACAGCTTATCCGCTGGTTGCTACAGATAACACACAAGCAGTAAGTTATGCTCAACTTAAATCTGTTGACTATAGCAAGTTACCACGGTCAGGTGGTACAATGAGCAGTGTTCTGACAATAGTGTCTGGAAAAAAGATTATCGGGTTGGAAGAAGATTTTCCACCGGCAGATGTGAACACAAGTCAAGCAGCAAGTTATAACCGCTAAAGTCAGTCTATGATGCCGAAGTAAAAGAAACGGAGATACAAGGAGAGAAAACTTGGTGATGAGCAATAACGCAAAAGTAACTGGATTATCAATAAAATCACATCCGGCTGATGACACAGACGCAGTAAGTTAAGCTCATTTAAAAGGAGCATTAACACCGTATTTGAATTTGTATGGTGGATCAATGACAGGTTCGATTGATATGGGCGGTAAGTTAATTTATAACACACAACTTGACAATACAACGCTTACCAAAGACTATTGGCTAACTAACGTTAGATTGGTTAAAAGCAATTTCGTCAAATTCAACGGCGACACAATGTCTGGCGAGTTAAAAATGGGCGCTAACAAAATAACGTCAACATATACTCCAACCGCCGACGTTGACCTAACAAATAAAAAGTATGTGGATGACAGTAAAAACTCGGTAATCATAGTTGTATCTAATGTAGTTGATGCCGCGTATGTTAAGAAAATCGGAGATGTGATAACAGCATCTACTGATATCGGAAATAACAATATAACAACAAATTATACTCCAACTAATCCCGCTGATCTCACCAATAAATCATACGTTGACTCGGTCTCTGGTGGCAGCGTAAAACGAACTAAACACAACGTTGGATATATTCTAACACTAGTTGATGCATTCGATAGCAGATTTGGATTTGTTGCAATTGCATCAACATAGTAAAGTGGAAATAATCCAAATCATGCTTTTCTTTTTAATTTTGTTGTTGTTAACGGCCTTCTTGGCACACTTTTGGATTAAAGTTGAATATCCTATTGTGGTATCTATTTGGCAATTTCATTTGTGAGGTAGGTTAAATTCTGGTGTTGGTCGTTTTTATGACTGCCGGTTGGAGGGATCTAACGATACTGTAACCTGGACAACGTCATACAGTACAACAAATACTTATGTTGGCGCAACAACTTTCTTTACAATTCCAACGGCGAATACTGTAGACCAGGGGTCTCAAACACGCTGGCCGCGGGCTGCATGCGGCCCGCCAAGCCATATCATGTGGCCAGCAAAATGATTAGCGTCACATGGTGTCATGAGAGATTACAAAGGTGGTGTGGCCCTTGGGTCATCGAAAATGCCCTCATGCAGCCCTCAGGGTGGTTTGAGATTGAGACTCCTGCTGTAGACAAATATCAATATTTTCGAAAATACGTTGTCGCTGCGGTAAATCCATTTCCCGGATTGACCGCGTTTTAGATATATACACTTGACGATCAAATTTAATCCGACAATATAAAACAAAATGACAGACCTAGCAATTATAACTGTCGCAAAAGAATTTTACGACAGTATTTTAAATCTCGACAGAAACGTTTCTACAAGAGATGTCGGCGACAAATCACAAGTGCTAAACAGAATCAGCGATATGAAAAATTAAGATTAGAGGCAATAAATGGGGTCGGTGATAGTAAATTGACAGAAGCCGAAGACAAATTTGTTCGTGTCATGCACATGCGAGGACCACAACTGAAAGACGCAATAAAATATTTCAATACAATAAGCAAATACTGTCATCCAGATGATTGTCGCGAAGAACAAGAGCGAGTTGAAAGCTTGCTGACAAAAATATTGCTCGAGCTTAACAAGGAAATACAGACACGATTAACGAATCAGATTTAATAAGAGAACGAGCTCACGGTGGAAGAAAGCCAGAAGAAACTCGAATAGATAATGCTCATAATCGTTTTAACAAATTGGCAGAATTACAAAAATGCGATTGAACAAAAGGAAAAAGTTAAACGATAGTTTTTCGAAACGAGAAATACTTAAACAGCTTGGAATGTATTACCACGATAAACAAACACTGCTTAAAATTGTTGGCAATATGTCAGCAGATGCAGAGTTGATGATAAAAGCGTATTCGAACGCGATTATACCAATGTTACGTGAAGAACTTGAATTTGATACGATTATTATCAATAAATCACTAAAGATAATAGAAGACCTCAACGCGGAAATTGATAATTACGATGAAGCTGAGCGAGAACCATTTTTCAACGAAGTCGAATCAACACATATGGGAGAAAAATTCGATTCTTACTACGACATTAGTGAAGCAGATGATGTTCCACTGCCATCACTCCAACGCTCAGGACAAATATCAATAAGAAATTATTACACCAAAGTGGAGAAAATATACACACAACAGTACAATAAGTTGATGGTACGATTAATTAGTTTTGTTGCACAAAATAAAACGAATCAAAACGAGCTCCGGCGAGTAATCCTGCCAAATTTCATAGCCGCATACTTAATTATCATACACCTTGTTCTTAAAAAGTTTAGTTTGAATGAAATCGCGTTGGTAATTGGATTTATCGATGGAACAGAAAGCGAATACAACAGTTTGGTAAATGAAACAGTTTCTTGATTCACTTGTTGGTAATATAACTTTTACTGTTATGTAAAAAATAAATGAAGAAAAAGCAAACCATAGACTTCAGTCGTATCTCGGAAGATATCCTGAAACCCGAACCTGATGTGCTAATGCAATATTACAAGTTTTATCACAAAACACTCTGGTGCGTAAAACGATGTTACAAATATTGTAGCAGAATCGTACGAATAATTTCATATCTTCCGTTGCTCTTGACCGGATCTGGCATTATCTCAAGCGGATCAGCATTAAATCCGTTCTTGTTGATAATATCAGGCATTGGAGCTTCTATTGCCGCGTTGTGTTAGCGAATTGTGCCGCGATTTGAAACAAAAAAAGTGCGTGTAAACCGCCAGTGTCACGTAATAAAAAGTTTCTTTAATACGTGAATTTAGAATAATTGATAGTATGTTAATTGATATTAACTCAATGAGAATCGGCAAGTATGAAAACCGTTATAAAAAAACATCAAGTAGAATGTGTCAGTGATAGTGGAGCTGACATCAGTCAAGTATAAATTTTATCTGATCATCAGAAATAAAAATGTCAGTCATATTATCGATACATAGCATTGGATCTGTAGTCAAACCCTTTATTTTTATATCATCCGCCCTGGCAAACAACCATATTGATCCATAATGATTAGATCTGCAACACTTAGCCTCTTTAAGACAATCACTAGTCGTTTTCTGACATATTTTCGTATTATTTGACGCATGCCGTATCGAATTAAATCTGTTAAAAATCTATTTGTTAAATCAAACGTTGTCTGGAAAACCCATCTCCTATACTTGAATCTAATCTTTGATATAAAATTTTATCTAAAACAGTAATATATCAATCATCAATATAAATTTTATCTAATCTTTATAAAGAATCTGATGAAATCGTCATAGTAGTAAATGAATAGGGTGTGTTTCTGGCGCAATACCCCTAAAATCATCCAACCAAATAATTTCGCGTGACCGCCAGAAAGTTTGTCACCACAGTTATAACTCTCGGCCAGACATTGGCAGGGGTGTGTCCTTGGGGTGACAATAAATGGCGTCTTTGTATTTGATTGGACGATTTTAAGGGGTACTGCGCCAGAAACCCGAAATCTATTTACTACTCCTTAGCTTTTGCTGTGCTGAATAGGGATAGATCGTTTGAAATTCAGCCCATAAACGTGTCTTGAGATTCTTTTTTGGAGGGTATTCATTCAACTTTTAATCGTTACGAGGATTGATAATACTGTCACCACTTCAAAACAAAATGTAACGTCTACTTAGTGACATTTCAATATTGTGACGGCCGTAAAATTTGGTGTTATATATA